>JAUUDZ010029041.1:0-11056 GCA_032361705.1 Panulirus versicolor | reverse complement strand
TCCATTTTTTCAACAGTTCTGCATTATCTTGGATCGATATGGACTGGTGTCTGTGTTTGACACCATGACTGACACTCTCATATGTCTTAGAAGCCATGGCTATGGTTAGATTTGAGCAAAATAAGAATCTCACAGAGAATCTCACAGAATTGCAGTATTACCACCAACAAGTGCAGTGTGAAAAATGTAAATAAGCATGACCTACACACAATGCCATCTGTGGCCCAGTAAACTAGTCTGGTGGCCTCGATAATTTCAAGTTCCCTCACGTAATTTTGTCTGGACTAAAGGAGGTGCTGAAGCATCAGTTACTGGAAATTTGGTGGTGTACCTGTATAGAGGTTTTTCATTTTCATCATTTCATATTTCAATTTTGAATCAAAAAGTTTTTTTTGGCAACAAAATTCGCTGAACTATATTTCATAAAATTTCGGGGATTTTTGTGAGGGTAATAGATTTGTTTGAAATCCTGAGTATAAGGACTATTTTTCACACTGAATTTGAATATGGGGTTGTAATGTATATTGGGGGACATTGAGACCTGTATATAATTAATTATTACTCTTAGAAGATTCTGTGAAAATTTAGTTCATATTTATTGGGTATTCTTCACCTTGATAAAGCTTTTTAAGATATTTTTTTATGAATTTTTCAAATATAGAAGCATTTCAGTTTATCAAATTTCAATTTCAAAACTAAAGTTTTTTGGGCTAAAAAAAATCCCTCAACTAAATCCCTAAACTATTAACTGGACTTTTTGGTGTTTTTGCGAGGGTAATAGATTGGGATGAAAACTTCAGTATAAGGACTATTTTTTCATACTGAATTTCAATATGGGGTTGAAGTATATGTTAGGTGTCATTAAGGCCTGTAAATAAGTAATTGATTTTTACAATTGTTACTCTTTTAGAAGATTCTGTGATTCAGTTCATATTTTTAGGGTATCTGTCGCCTCGTGGATATATTATGAGATATTTTCCATTGATGATTAAAGTATAGAAATTTTTCATAATGTCATATTTTCATTTTAAAAGAAGATAGTGTTTAGGCAGAAAAATTCTCTGATAATTTTTGCAAAAAATAGATATGCTTGAAAACCTCAGTATAAGTACTCTTTTTCATGCTGAATTCAAAGCTGGGAATGAAATAAGTGTTTAAGACATTGAGGACTGTGAAAATGTTATTAATTGTTACATCTTTCCAAGATTCTTTAATCATCTGATTCATATTCATTGGGTATCAGATTATTAAGTTCATATTTTTTTTTCTGTCATACTATTCGCCATTTCCTGCATTAGCGAGATAGCGTTAAGAACAGAGGACTGGGCCTTTGAGGGAAATCCTCACCTGGCCCCCTTCTCTGTTCCTTCTTTTGGAAAATTAAAAAAATGAGGGGGAGGATTTCGAGCCTCCCGCTCCCTCCCCTTTTAGTCACCTTCTACAACACGCAGGGAATACGTGGGAAGTATTCTTCCTCCCCTATCCCCAGGGATAAATTTCATATTTATTGGGTATTATTCACCATGGGGAAGCATCATAAGATATTTTCTGTGATTATTTCAAGTTTAGAAGCTTTTCATGATGTCATATTTCAATTTTAAACTAAAGGTTTTTGGGCCTAGAATTTGCTGAACTGTTACTCGCAGTTTTTGATATTTTTGCTTGAAAACCTCATTATATGGACTATTTGTCATGCTGAATTCAAATCTGGGGTTGAAATATATTTTGGGGAACATGAAGACTTGTAAATAGGTAATTAATGCTTACTCTTTTAGAAGATTCTGTGATTTTGTGAGGAAATAGATATGCTTGAAAACCTCAGTATAAGATCTATTTTTCAAGCTGAATATGAAATAAGTATTGGGGACACTGAGGCCTGTGAATAAATAATTGATTGTTACTCTTCTATAAGATTCTGTTATTATTCATTTTGTATTTATTGGGTATCTGTTGACTTAGGGAGGGATTATGAGATTTATCTCATGATTATTTTAAGTATAGAAGTATTTCATTATTTCATATTTCAATTTTGAAATACAAAAGTCTTTGGTATTTTTATGAGTATAATAGAGTTGCTTAAAACCTTAGTATGTATGTTTAGTGTACTTAATCGCTGTTTCCTGCATCAGCGAGGTAGCACAAGGAAACAGACAAAGAATGGCCCAACCCACCCATGTACACATATTATATATTTAAACACCTATACACGCACACATACATATATACATATCAACATATACATACATATACATACACAGACACATACATATATACACATGAGTATATTCATACTTGCTGCCTTCATCCATTCCCATTGCTACCCCACCACACAGGAAATAGCCTCCCATACAGTGAGGTACCGCTAGGAAAAGACAAAAAAGCCACATTTGCTCACACTCAATCTCTAGCTTTCATGTGTAATGCACCAAAACCACAGCTTCCTTCCCACATCCAGGACCCACAGACCTTTCCATGGTTTACCCCAGATGTATCACATTCCCTGGTTCAGTCCATTGACAGCACATCGACCCCGGTATACCACGTTGTTCCAATTCACTCTTTTCCTTGCGTGCTGCTCACTCTCCTGTATGTTCAGGCCTTGATCGCCCAGAATCTTTTTCACTCCATCCTTCCACCCCCAATTTGGTCTCCTCCTTGTTCCCTACACCTCTGACACATATATCCTTTATGTCATCCTTTCCTCACTCAGTCTCTCCATCTGTCCCAACCATTTCAACACACCCTCTTCTGCTCACTCAACGACACTCTTATTTTCACACATCTCTCTCTTACCCTTTCATTACTTACTTGATCAAACCACCTCACACCACATATTGTCCTCAAACATCTCATTTCCAACCCATCCACCCTCCTCTGTATGACCCTATCTATATATAGCCCATGCCTCCCAACCATGTAATATTGTTGGAACTATTATTCCTTCAAACATGATATATTTGAAAAACAAATTAATATTTATCATGCTGCGTTTTTCAAATAAGATGTCGTGTATTAAAAGTTATGCTTAAGATAAGGGAGAGATTTGTCTTCCGTATTAATTGCATTGTTGTGTAAGTTGCACATAGTGAGTGATTCATGATATTTTTCAAGAAATTACTTTGACCCATATAGGAAAGAAATGCTGTAATGGGGAAAAATTATTTTCAGTTCGAGGTTCCTCACATGATTGTGAATCTCGAAGAACTTTAAACCAAGAAGTCATTGCACGATTGAGGATCTTGGTAGAAGAAGAATTTCCTGGTGGACTTGACGTAGATGAACTTATAGGAGCTTACAGGGTAAGTTTATATCCTTATTACTTTTGAGTTTGTGGGAGGGGATGTTATTAGACATCTGTCATAGTTTTGATGTGTTTATGTGTGTAATATCTCATTTTTATTTTCAGAGTAGAAGTTAGACCACCATAGTAAGGTTATTGAGACAAATCACACTTATGGTAACATGTTTTGTAGCTGTATGTGCTGTGGAGAAATTCTTGAGTCTGCTTTTTTTTCCTGCTGTACTGCATTTGTTCATACAAGAACCTTGTATGCATTTCTGTACATGAGTAGCCTTTACATAAGGGAATATAACATCACAAATGAATACACATCCTCTTTCCACTTCCCACCATTCCGCCAAATAAAATGGGAGTTTTACAACAATCAAGTGAAGTGATGAGAAGATGGGGAGGCTGTTAAGCTAAATAATATTATTCAACACACAAGACATATGATAAGGTCTTTGTGCTAGCCCCAAATGTTTTAAGTACCATATCTAGAAGTGGACATGGCTGCGGATAGAACTATGGGGGCTGAGGTGAGTCATAGGTTGGAAGAGAGAGCTAAAAGTCCTAGTTTATTAAAGAGCATGTGGAAGGAATGGTCAGTGTTTTTATGGCAAAGATGAATGTGTTTAAAGATATAGTAGTCTTGACAGCGTTATATGGATTTACCTTGAATGCAAAAGAAAAGATGGTGGATGTATGGTCATGAATGTGATATGATTTAGAGGGTGTGCCATAATGTTTTGTGACTGGCAAAGGGGATCTTTATGGTCGAGGTGCTTGGAACAATTGGTAGAAGATATAAGGATGGAGAGTTAGAAAGACAAGAGGCTTGCATTGGATAGCATGCATTAAGGTTATGTGTTATATGGGGGTGGGGTGGGAGGATTGTTGTACAGTTTTTTGCATTATTTCATTGTGTGTTTACAGTATATGAATATTTTAGAATTATGCTTAGTTTATTTCTAAACTTGAAGGGTTCATTTATAGGGCTTAAAGTATTTACCTCTGGTCACTGCCCGTAACCCCCATTTCACATAAGCCCCATGCCTTGCCAACTACAGATTTGTCAACCACCTGTATTTTCCAGGAGCATGACCTCAGTGGTTTGCAAGGAGCCTCTGTAGGACAAAATGAGTCATTTTAAAACTGAAGTTGATGATCTTGACATGAATAATGATAGAAATTTAATTATAAACAGAATTTTTAGGTGAAGGTGAAGAAATTTACTTTTGAGAAATTATACTGATTTCTTACTCCTACAGATTAGCGGGCATGTCTGTAGCACAAAGTACAGTACCTCATGTTGGATGCAAAGGTCCATCCATGGCATGTAAGCCCTGTACTGTAGGGAAGATTGGCTTCATTGAAGATATCAGTGAAAGAAATGAATAGTTCCCTGAGTTTAGAACAGTGAGCATTGGGAGAGTTTTAACTTGGGTAATTACAGATATGTGAAGCATCATAGGGCTGTATACTGTAAACTTGGGAAATGTTAAAGAGAGCATAAAACCATTTTTTGGTGTTTTACCTTATTTGCTCACTGTCAAAAGCTTTTTTGCTGTCTGAGGTGGCTAAGGCCCCTTGATAGACTAAGTGAGCTTTATTTCCTGTGTTGGTCAGTGACAAATCAGTTAGGGCTCTTTAGTCATGAGAAGGAAATGTTCATCCTAGTATTCTGTACTTTCTGTTCTTCTCCATTGGGTATGGAGCCTTCCTTGTAACTTGGTGTGTATTTTATGAATTAATAACTTTGCAGTTGCTCTGATATATTATCAGTAGTATTTGAATATCCGTTGTTTAATTATAATTTAACATTTGCCAGACATGTCAATGTTCTTGGTGTAGAAGTTGCAAGGGTGAGCAAGGACTTCGACATGTTTGGCAAATGTTGATTAATAGTGGATATTCAGATACTGAATTTGATACCATTGAGAACACCATGCTAGAGCATTATCTCACGGCAAACTGACAGCCTCAGCATGACAGCATTAAAGTTTACAACTGGAGCACATTTATGACAACATGCTGAAAGGATTAGAAGGTTGTGTGATATGATTTGACCAGAAGCTTCAAAGCGATTGAATAAGACAAGGATATCAGTCTGATGATATACTACAACAATCTGAGAGCATGCTCACTCATCATGAACGACAACAAAGTAGGTCACTCTGGAAGTTTGAATCATACTGATGTGGTATATGAGTACTGATGCAATATTGGAGACTGTCAGTCCCACCATAAACACACTGGCTATATAACATGCACCCTGAGCTGCTACCTCTTGCTCTTCTTACAGGAAGGTGGACTCAAACAACAACATGAACAAAAGCGTGGAATGAGACTGATGAGGGAGATTATAGTGATAACACCAGAATCTTTACTAGTTGCTGTGGTCAGAGGAGACTACAGATATTAGAAGCCATTCACATTAGAGAGAAAGCTTCTGTCATCAACATGCAGACAAACATTACCACTGCCATACAGCTCTTTGATGGCCTGCCAATAGGACATAGTTGAATGGGACAGGTCATTGACCCAACTCAAGCTCCTGTGTCTGCCACTGCTGGGTGTCAGGAACAGGGACCTACTGCTGGGTGTCAGGAGCATGGTCCTATGATACGGTGTGAGAGAATCACAAGAACTTAACCTGACCTCAGCTCCACATCCGGACAATAGTCGTCTTGCTTGGCCTTTCTTAGTGTATTTAGTTATGGACTTTCTGTATTCCCATCTTGTGTGATAATTGCTCTTCCGTGTTTTTTTCAAGTATAAGTTTTTCTGTTGCTTTTGTTTCCATGTGTTGTATCAAGACTGTACTACACTTCATGAGATTGTTAATTTGTTTAGTGTTTTCCCTTACTTTAATGTGCTATGTGCTGTGTTTTTCCTAATGTTTCTATGTTTTGTTTTTGTTTTCCTTTTCTTGTCCAAGTTTTGTGACTCAGATTTTCCTCTTTTTGTATATTCCTGATGATGCCTCTGTGAAGGCAAATGCTTCAATATGATGAATAGATATTATTAATGATAGATGATGAACTATGGTTCAGTCCATTGACAGCATGTCGACCCCAGTATACCACATCGTTCCAATTCAGTCTGTCCCTTGCACACCTTTCACCCTCCTTCATGTTCAGGCCCTAATCGCTCAAAATCTTTTTCATTCGATCCCTCCATCTCTACTCTGATCTCCCCGTTATCCTTGTTCCCTCCACTTCTGATACATCTTTGTCAACCCTTCCTTGCTCATTCTGTCCATATATCCAAACCATTTCAGCACAACTTCTTCAGCTCTAAACCACACTTTTATTACTACACATCTCTCTTGCCCTTTCATTACTAATTCGATTAAGCCACCTCACACTACATATTGTCCTCAAGCATTTAATTTTCCACACATCCACCCTCCTTCACACAACTTTATGTACGGCCCATACCTCGCACCCATATAACATTGCTGGGGCCATTATTCCTTCAAACACATCCATTTTTGCCTTCCTAGAGAACGCTCTCTCTCCTTCCACACATTCTTCAACGCTCCTAAGGCCCTTGCCCCCTCATCCACCCTCTGACTCGCTTCCTCTTCCATGGTTTCATTCACTGCCATATTCATTCCTAGGTATGTAATATACTTAACGTCCTCTAAATTTTCTCCAATCAAACTCACATCCCAGCTAACCTGTCCCTCAACCCTGCTAAACCTAACAACCTTTATTTCATTCACATTTACTCCTAACTTCTTTCTATCACAACCTCTTCCATACTCAGTCACTAACTCCTGCAGCTTCCCACACGAATTCGCCATCAGTGGTGTATCATCAGCAAACAACAACTGCCAGGCCCTCTCATCCCCAACAGTCTGCATACTCTCCCCTTTCTCCACGATTCTCGCATTTACCTCCCTCACCATCTCATCTATAAACAAATTAAACATGGTGGCAAAACACACCCCAGCCGCAGACCAACCTTCACTTGGAACTATCCACTCTCCTCTCTTCCTACTCGTACACATTCCTTACACCCTTGATAAAAAACAATTTCCTGTAGCAGAATTTCTCCCACACAGTATTTTGAGATTTTCCACAAGACATCCATAACACCAATATCATCCGCCTTCTGCAAGTCCATAAATGCCACATACAATTCTATCTTCTTCCCTAAGTATTTCTAACACACATTCCGTAAAGCAAACACCTGATCCACACATCCTCTACCACTACTGAAATCACACTGCTCCTCCCCAATCTGATGCTCCTTACATGCCTTCACCCTCAATCATGGCCCTCCCATAGAACTTCCCAGGTATACTCAACTTATGGCTCTGTATTTTGGACACACCTTTATCCCCCTTGTCCTTATGCAATGGCATCATAGATGCACTCCACCAATCCTGTCACCTCATCATAATCCATACATACATTGAAAATCCTTACCAACCTATCAACAACATGTCACTCACTTTCTCAATAAATTCAATTACAATACCATCCACTCCCACCACTTTGCCATATTTCATCTTACATAAGCCTTTCACCAACTCTTCTCTTCACCAAAATAATGACTCTTACTCTGCATTACAACCCGACCTAAACACCTTACATCAGCCATTCTATCATCAAACACATTCAACAGTCCTACAAAATACTCTCTCCCTCTCCTCCTTACTTCATCACTACCTGTCATCACATCCCCTTTCCCCCCTTTACTAACGTTTCCATTCAGTTACCTCCTTCCAAACATCTTATTCTCCCAAAGTTAATTGTTTTCGCTCATCCCAACCAAAAGAAAATCAAAATTGCCCTCTTTTCAACTCCTGCTCATTCCTCTTCACCTCATACTGCCTTCAATTATACATCCCCTAATCATTTGCACTCCTTCCCTGTAAGTCCCACTCAAACGTCTCTTTTCTTTTTCACCAGCAACTACTTCATCCCACCAGTCACTACACTTTCTAAGCACCCCACCTCCCACTTTCTCGAATGCGACATGCATCTCTTGCACAAGTCAAAACTATTTCCCACACTCCTTCCCCTTATTTCAATTTCTATCCTTTTGCTAATCGTCATCAAATCTTCTGTTATCACAAGTCTATTTCACAGGCTCACTTACTCTCACAACTCCCTTCTCACCGATATTATTTCCTCTTTCCCAAAAACCTCTTTTAAGCTGTACCGTTGCCTTTACAAGATAATGATCAGACATCTCACTAGTTGCCACTCTCAGTAATGCTACACCTAAAAGTCTTTCCGTTACATGCCTATCAATTAACATAATGCTCGCTGACTGTATCTCCTCACATACGTATTATGTATGCCCATCTTTTTAAAACAGGTATTCCCAAATACCAGTCCTTTTCCAGCACAAATCCACAAGCCGTTCACCATTTCCAATAATAACACAATATCCCATGTCTCCAATTATACCCTTAACTGCCACATTACTCACCCTCACACTCAAATTAACCATAACTAATATCCAGCCTTTAACATCAAAATTGCTGACACTCACACGGCTGCTCCCAAAACACTTGCCTCATGATCTTTCTTCTTATGGCCTGATGCATAAGCACTAATAATCACCCATCTCTGGCCATCAACTTTCATTTTTACCCAAAGCAATCTACAATTTACTTTGTTACACACTCCCACAAACTGCTTGCGGAGTAATGGTACTCCTTCCTTGGCCCTTATCCTCTTACTAACCCTTGACTTTACTCCCAAGACATTTTAAACCCATTCTTCCCCTTTACCTAAGAGCTTTGTTTTACTATGAGCCAGAAAAACCAGGTTTCTTTCCTCAAATATACTACCTATCTCTCCACTTTTCTCGTCTTGGTTACATCCACACATATTTAGACACCCCAGCCTGAACCTTCGAAGAGGATGAGGACTTCCTGTTTAGTACCTTCTGAACCCTCTTAAAAACTGAACTACAGGAAGGGAAGGGGGTTTTCAGCCCCCCAGCTCCTGCCCCTTTTTAGTCGCCCTCTACGACCCGGAGGGAATACGGAGGAAGAATTCTTTCTCCCTAACCCAGGGATAATATATTCATATTCATCATAGGACCAATTCCTAAGAAGGTGTCTTGGTGTTACCCAGGTTCTCTTTCTTAAAGGCACCAGCAGCCCATGGCTGTGCTACTTTCAGCAACAGGGAAATGTAGATTCTTTTCGAGCCTTTTAATGAGAGGTCTAAACAAACCCTGCAAGAAATGACATACACTGTCAGCAGGATACCCGAAATCCTGTTTGTATCCACCTCTTGCATCTAGTCGGTAAAATTTATCATATGAAAGACTAAGTAATGTATGTAATGACGCTTATGTAAAAGAACCAAGTTTGGAGCCACCAATGTATCATTAAACCACTGGGGTCTGATAAAGACCTCTTGTAACCTATGTAACCCTTGTGTGCTACCGCTCACTGGATGAGTACGGTAAAATTGACGGAGAAACCGGCATTAAATCCATCAAGCCAAATTCTGGCGTGACAGGTTCTTTGACGAGATTGTACCCACAGTGGTACAGCCTTGCCAAAGGTGATTCATCATTCGTGGTGCAACCATGAGCAGACGGAGCCCGGTAACTAACACACACACACACACAAACACACGTGTGTGTGTGTGTGTGTGTGTGTGTGTGTAAACATTAGGCCTACTTCAGTAGAGCCTATGTCGCCCGGGTTATGAGCCACAATGCCCATTCACGCATCGAGAGGTTACAGATTTAACGATATTCTTGTAAATTTGTTAATTCACTTGTGAATAAAACTTCAGGTTGTAAAAACAATGAAAGTGTCAACGTGACAACGAAAATGTATCGAGCGTGGAAAAGTGAAAAAGCGAATTAGTAGAATATTCAACCAAGGAAACAAATAACTGCCTTGGTACAATGAATAGCATCCTACATTACGCAAAACAGAGACGAGGGTCAGTGAGTAAGCAACCAACTAGGAGACAGTTTCCCCAGCTAGAGGGGTATAACGCTAACATCTACCAGGAATCCTAGTAAGCCATACTCCGCTCTGTTACACAGGATGTCTTTATAAAGTGTGCAATCATTCCCAGTAAGTGTAACGAGCCAATATGTCTACACGAGACAATGATAACTTCAATTCTAACAGGGTACTAGTAAGGGTCGAACAAGAGTAGGGGTAGAACAATAGTAGCGACCGCGCGCCAACAGGGGCTAAAAGAGAATCAGTGTGTGGACGGAAACGGTGAGCTGTACCAAGGACGTGCGCTGGGCGTACGGCGCTGCATGTGGATAGTGCACGTACAAGCCGACTTGACCTGGGGAACGTTGGCCATCGCTTAGCGAAGACTGCTGCACGCCCGGATCCCCATGCACGTACACACCAACCTGACCGGAAGGACATGAGTGACCAGTTGATGCTCCCTTAAGTGGACTCTTACCAAGTGAACTTTAACACCAATGACTAAGAAAAGCCGCTAGTCAAGTATCATGTAGCGCGGCAGGAATAACAGCGTACTGCTTGCTTTGAAGTGTTTAAGCGCATTAATCACATTCCCCTTAAACTTGAGAATTAGTGTTTTGAATATTATATGCAAGAATATAAACGGCCTTTCCTTAGCCTACAGGAAAGAGATTGGTCACACTATGCTTGGCAGTCCATTGGCCTAGTTTGGTCATTGATGTTCTCATTAAGGGACTTTACTTAAACCATGGCTTATGGGCCCCTATGGTAATCTTACATGAACAATGTCAACTATCAAGTAACGGAGAGTTTTCTTTTATGTACCCCTACATATA
>JAUUDZ010029040.1:0-21855 GCA_032361705.1 Panulirus versicolor | reverse complement strand
ATGTACTAACTACAAAATCAGATAATATAAAGAATTATAGTATATTTCTTGTCACAAACGGACGCCTACACACACACACACACACACACACACCACACACACACACACACACACACACACACCACACACACACACAATGACATTCGAAAGTAAGACCAGATTCGCAAACCAAAGGAAAATAATTTTCACAAAGATTACAAGGCAAGGCAAAAAATGCTGAGGAACGCACGGACCAGATAAGGCCGCTAAAGAACGAGCGGATAAGATAAGGACACGGAGGAACGCACGGACCAGATAAGGACACGGAGGAACGCACGGGAACAGATAAGAATGCAAGGACTAGATCGAGTCACCAGGCGAGGCGGCGGGCAGGCGAGGCAGGTGGCTCGGGCAGCGAAAGTTGGTGTTGTGTTGTGAGAAACTCGGCGGATGTCGGTCAGGTGGAGTGGCTGGGGACGACCAGATGTGGGTCACTGTCGAGGCCCAGGACACGACACGATGCCGCCGCGCTCAGGCTGCCTCTTGCAACACGGACCTGCCAGGAAACACTTCCTCCCCTGCTCGTCACCTTCTCCTTTTTGCAAGAGAACTTGTGCATCCAGGGGATAAAAACAACACTTCCTTCCCTGTTCTTCCTTGCAACACATCCTGCACAACAAGGAAACACTTCCTCGGTCTCTCATAGAATACATCCTGTATATCCAGAAAAACAAACCCTTCTTCTCTGCGAGTCCTTCTGAACATTACATCTCCATCTGGTAGAATAAGGCGACATCTCCAGAGTCTTGGGGAAAGCCACTGTCTTGAGGTAGTGTATCCCCAAGAGTACTGCTGGAGTACGGTCCTGCCCTTCAAAATCCAGGGATTCCAAGAGATTAGTAGGGCTTGAAGGCGCCCATCATCCCACACTAGCAAAGAACAATAAACCAGGAAGTTGTCTGCAACATCTTGAAGGGATCGACGACGCCCTCATCTTGCAACATCAAGAAAATATCTGGCTCGCTGACAGGAGGCATTTAAGTCCCTCTTCAGGAGAGGAAGACGTTCGTTTCTTGTGTCAGCCTTGCCAAAGCACCTGATAACCCGCTGGAGGACATTACTTCCTGCAACAGTCGAGAAGTGCACGCCCCTCACCACAAGCAAATCCCGTTCATGTCGCTGCCTTATACAGCGACGCGACGTGCGCCCTCACTGCTGCGGGACACGAACCCTCTTAATACTCGACAAGGACGACGCCCCATTCTCCCTGCTACCAGGAAGAGCTTTCATGTCATTCCATGACAACAGTTCGTGTCGGCGACAATAAATAATACGCTACTTGGTGTAAAACAGGTCAAGAGGATCCAAGGACGACACATTCGTCGACTTTCTCTTCTTCCCAGCGGGTCTCGTGCACGCCGGACGAAACGATAACTTTTTCTTTCCTTTTAATTTCGTAGTTTGTTAAGTTTCATACTGCATGGTGGTTGGTGGTGGTGGGAAGGGAGGGGGAAGACGTAGTACAAATATGGAAGCGATGACGTTCAGGTGTTTTTGGAGAAGTCTTGTTAGTGTGCGGCAGTAAAAATGTGGCGTTAGAGTGCACCTCGGAGGTGCTAAAGTGTAAGTGTTCGAGCACACGTGTACAGCCATGAGCTGTGTGGCGGTGAAGTGTGTGTTTGTGTACGCGTGGCAGGTGTCCAAGGGGTGTGGTATTACATGGGAATAGGAGGTAAGGAGCCATAGGATGCCTGGGGGTGAGCGGTGTGGTTCACGTAGAGTCTGGGGTGTGCGCTCCACATCTGCGGCCGACGTATGTGAAGGTGACGCATGCGGATACGTCTACGGATGACGTACGTCGGGGTAGAGACGCGAGAGAGCGAGGCATTTCGATGATGTACGTGGGCGCAACGGGGGGTAATGGATGCGACGCGTTTGGGTAAGGCGGAGGAAGTCTGCGTGACGCGTGCGGCGACGTTAGCAGGAGACGGATGGAGGGAGGCCCCCCAGGGTAGGCATGGGTAGTGGTTGAGGGAGGGCGGGGGTGCTACCACCCGCTAGACACCCTGCAGGGCAGCTTGGCCAGGTCACTGGACGATCCTAGCTAGAGGTCACTGGACGACCCTTGCTAGAGGTCACTGGACGACCCCCCAGCCAACGGATAGCAGCGTGACACTTGATTTCAAAAGTCAGGCCGCAGGGAGACACGACCTCTGAAGGTGGTCGTCTTCCATTAGGCGACACATTGGTCTGTGTTCCGTTGAGAACCCCCAACCCGAACTTCAGCACCACCCCATTCCCCCTTGAGGGCAAGTCACTGCCCCCTACCTACCCCAGCTTCCATATGGGGCAAATCGTTAGGATCAAATTCTGCAGCAACGAAGTAAACACGGCCGAGCAACGTGATGAATGAAAAGGGAGAGGCAGCGGGGGAAGGCGCGCCGCCTTGAGGTGCGGGATAGTGAGGGGTGAGGGTGGTGAGGCTAGGGAAGGCTACGGCAGGGTCCACGATGGACCAGGAGTGACTGACCACAGGACAGCCCTGATCTCGCTTCATCCAGATGGCCGTCTGGCTAGCCGGACGCCTCGCCCGAAACCCTGGGAATTCCCGCAGCTCTACAAGGTACACAAAACGGGTTTCATCAGGGGTGTGTATGTATGTGTACGCATCAAAGGTTTATTGTATTACTGTACTTCGTTATACGACGCCCATTAGATGACGAAATACACTGCTGTATTACGTAAAGCCAGGACAGTCTGGGTGTTACATTGGCAGGAACCACACACCAGCCTTCAACACCTGTTGAAACATTATACAATAACCCGCGTCATCATTACCCCAGTGACTCCACACACCCCTGTTTTGGTGCTCTTTCAACCCTAGTATATACGCCACCAATTGAGCACGAAGGTACGATCCTTCCGTATGATGTCCTAGCCTTTTCCACCAGTCCCTTCAGGGTCAGGTCAAGGGCTAGGCCATCATTTCGGAGTCGTACCGTCGTGCTCAAGGTGTAAGGAGAGACACAAATCCGGCACATAATCAAAGCACATTTTACCACGTTCGTCTCTGTACGTAACCAAGTAGCGCTCACGGGGCTACACGTTCCAAAGAATGCCAGTGTGTATATGAGAAATTCCTTCATAAAGAGTCATTGGTCCTATTGCCGTGCAGAAGGAGGGAAGGAACACGGGGGTAGCGGCGGAGTTAGGGAGGTAGACAGGTCGGTAGGAGAGGGGGTGGGTGGGGGGCGTTGTTCAAGCCTAGCTGAGCTGGCCGCCGGGCACGTTAGGTTAGCTCAGACACGAGACAAAATTTTCTCCAGCGTCACTTTCTAACACAACCACCTCGGTTTTGGAGTTCAAAAATCTTACGAACTCGGAGAGCAGGTTTGGGTCCTCTTCGACAGCTGTTGGGAAAAATGAGAAACACACACACACACACACACAAGCAGCAAAACGGAATGTAGGAAGAGTTTTCGAACGATGCCGCTCCATGTTAGGTAGGCCAGCACCCACAGAGGCGCTCCCGGACTCTCTGACCAGAGCGGACCCGGGTCCCCTCTCCTACCCGGGCTCGCTGGCCAGGTCCGACCCGGGTACCTCTCTCCCCCAGCCGGACATTCAGACCAAGGGCGTGCCCGGGGAAGACCCCAGGGACACGCTAGGTGAGAGTGGACCTCAACATTCACGCGGAAATGTTTTAAGATACGATGAGACCGCCTTCCCGTCCTTAATGAATGGGTATCGGCTAGAGAATCCGCACCGGGTGGACAGAGACCACCGGGTCAATGGAATTAGAAAGTTTCCCAACATATGATATAAACAATTTCCTGGAAACGCCCTCACGGGCCTCCGCTAATCTCCGCAAGCGACTGTGGTTCTCATCTGAGGGTTAAGAGACCAGAAATATCACACAATAACCAATTGATATGTTCAATAGGTCATTATCAGATGACCTTTCAGTTTTAACCTCGCTCCACCATAATGGTATGAATGGAGAGAGGGCACGAGGACAACCAATCAGAAAGATGCACTGCACGCACCCGACAGCAGTCAACCAATCACAAGGCACTCTCTACCCAGCACGTGACTGAAATAAACAATTCTTACCAACCCTAAAAAAAAATCAGAGAAAAAAACACTTCGCCCTTCCAGAATATTGATATTTTGTGTCTAAAACTAAAGATTCAACAGTTGACGGTCAATACAACTTGAATACGGCTGTTTGAATTCAGTTGTATAAACCGCCAAACCACTGTGATGTTGAAGATGACGGAATAAGTGTAAAGGGGAACACGTGGAGAAGAGTAGGCGGGCGTAGTCCAGCACAGGAGGAACAGCTAAGGATGGAAACACGAAGCCCACCAGTATCACTGACTACGAGCTTCCAAGACGTGAGCCAGGATATTCCTCCTATACTGCATGGCATGATTTTGTCAATCTTTCCTAGTGGCAGTTGAGCCGTAGGGAGAGGTGGGTGAGGCATTGCCTTCTGCTTTATCATCCTGTTTCTTCAGAGTTTTGGACCACCTGGTCTCAAGGTATATGCCCGCCTCATGTGTCTCTTAACAGTACAAAGGAATGCAAGAAGCAAACCAGCGTCATTTCGAGGCTGTTTCCGACAGAAGAAATCAGAGACAGAGCTCAGAGTGGTGGTGAAAAATCTTGTAAATAGTGTCTGTCCGTCTGCCCTGAGCATGAAGCGAGGTATTTATGTAGCATACTTATGATGTTCCATATGTTAAAACTCCTACCTAAAGCAATACTTTGCCTCGTTCGACGTGTCTAAATATCTCCCAAAAGAACAGGACTGTTTAATGTCGAGTGTCTGTGTCTCGAGGAATACTAGAACAGACCAGAATGTCTAGCAAGACGTCAGTTCATGTCGTCTTCTTGGATGCAAACCCATCCCAAACGGTGATGTCCAGTGGTATGCAACCAACCGCCCACGGATGTCTGGCAAAGCGAACTAGGAATGTGTCCCCGCGAATCACAGGAAGTCCTTGACTGGGATGTATCCGGCAGGGAAGATTCCTACAAAGGCCCTTGATACCCACTAGCAGAGGATGTGTTTGGGGAAGGAGACTGTTATAATAATGGGAGTAATACCCCAAGCGAGGATGTGCTAGGGAAACATTAGCCCTAAGGACAGCGAGTTGAGGATGCACGGACCCTGAGGGGAATGTGCTACAGAGACACTCTAGCACAGGAATGTGTCTATCAAATATTTTAGGCCCTAGACCTCGAATATTGGACCCTTCAAACACGAAAATAAGACCCTCGAACATACCGGCACGACCCTTGAAAACCATACGACCCTAAACACGACCACAGAACCCTTGAACACAACGGTGCGACCCTCGGGTATGATGACCAGACCTCCGACCTGATGACCTTTAAGGATCAGGTCAAAGCATGATGATGGTGCTGGCGATGGTCAGCAAGCGGTTGATGGCGATGGCTCTAGAGATGTAGTAGATGAGCTGGTGGCTACTATGGTGGTAGTGAAAGTAGTGGTTCCCCAGAGACGGTGTGGAGCGATGTGGATGAGGATCTATCGCGGAGAGGGGGAGAGATGTTGGTGTCAGCTGTGATGCTGGCAGTGTTGGCAGCAATGGTGGCAGATGGCCACGATGTTGGTACTGTGGGAAGCACAGGCATCTCAAGTCCACATATCAATACGGATATGCCTTTTTCCAGAACGTATTTGCAAGATTCCACCATCAGTAACTATTTCCAGTGTAAATAACCATTTTCTGTCATAAGCACAGACGCACGTAAAGAGGTTTTGGGGTCACTCATAAGAGTCAGTGTCAAGAGAATGCCCTACACACTGACTAACCGCCTACACTTTCCATTCACAGTTTTTCCTCACTGCTGAGTTTCCTGTTCCATAAATCAGTCCTCTTGTATAACCCTATCAAAAGTTCATGGAACAGTTTGCGAAGGTCGGGCGTTGCCCCAGCGCCACAGACCATCACTAACCCGTACCATAAACAAACTATTGGATTTTACACATAATATGGCTGGTTTTAACATGCCACTTCTGAACTTTCTTCCAAGTTACTCTAACTTTAACCTTCCATTTTCCAAAGCATTTCCACCTCATCAAGAACTTAGAAAAGCTATAACAACTGTGTCCTAAAGGAAACAACCTTTTCATACATTTCAAACATTGCTCCGTCCCCTCCAAGTCCACATTCCTTCCACAAATCCTACCCTCCTGGAAGAGGTCCTGCCCTCCCCTAATACAACAACGTCTGGAGCCATTGTGCTTGGAGTCCTTTGAGGGCGAAGACCTTCACCCTCCTGAGGCTGTTTGCACACATCACGTTGCACTTCCCAGGTACGTCCTTCAACACCACCCGCCCTATCCTCGCCTGCAACACTGCCCCCTCCACCAACTCACCTGACACCTGTCCTCCACTACTACATTAAGAAAGTCTAAGGCCTTGGTATTTGGGTCCCGAAATACCTTCAGCGGATCAGAAATTAAATGTCAAGTAGGTCTACATCCACCACGTGGGCGTATTCAACCACGTCAAGTTTTGCAACCACAAGTCTTCAACCACACCAAGCAGGTCTTTAAGCACATCAAACACGTCTGCCTCCAAGACCAAGCAGGTCAGGAAAACACATTATATTGGCCAACAGCCACGCTATGTAGGTAACCGCACACCATGCAGATCAACAGCCATATCAAGCAGGTCAGTACACGCGGTTCAGCAACCACAACAGGTGCGTCAGAAGCTATACTAAACAGGTCAGCATTTACCACACAAAAAATACGAATTAGCAGCCATGTCCTGGGTCACCAGCCACACTAGTTTCGGATGTACACCCAGAGTGCACAAGTCAAACCAAATGACTCGGTGGCGAAACCCAGCGAGTCAGGGGCCACACCAAGTGCGCCAAGGCGTCAAGCGGCCACACAGAGATACTCATCAACAACCATACTTTTCTAGTCAGAAGTCAAACGAAGTTGTGATTGGCGGTCCCAAGCAGTGCGGAACCAGGGTACATGACCAACAGCCACAGCAAACCTAGAGCACACCCTACTGTGAACAAGGACCCTGTAAGAGGGGCTTCGAACCAAGGCACCAAAACCTGCTCTTTAAATCAAACTGCTGAAGATGCCTTGTTCTCATTCTCCGAAAGTGACAATGAATTTGCTTGATTCACAACCCTGAGAAGGACCGAGGACACTTCCTGGTTCCCATCCCGGAGAGAATTTAAGAACACTGCCTTATTCACATCTCTGAAAGGGACTGGAAAGTCCCTGGTTCACATCCCTGAGAGGAACTGAATACTCTGCCTGCCTAGTTCACATCCCTGAGAGGAACTGAATACTCTGCCTGCCTAGTTCACATCCCTGAGAGGAAATGACCATTACTGTTTGGCTCACATCCCTCGGATAGACCGGTATCCTGTTCGTCTTGCTTCTCGCCACTAAAATAATTTGCGACAGGGGGACCAGTTCATTCTTAAGAAGAAATGACCCACACTACTTCCAAGAGAGGGAGTGACCAATACTGCCTAGTTCACATCCTTCAAAGGTCCTGGCTAACACTGCCGGGTTCACATCCGAGAGAAACCAACCATTACTACCTGGTACAAACCCCTAAGAGAAATTAACCACCGCCACAGCACTGCTCACTTGCGGAGCACCGGTTCACTGCAAGTAACCTATGCATCAACTATAATTTAAAACTAAAGTCATATACTGATATCAAACACGTCCTCAACCATGTAAAACAGGCTTGCAATCATTATAAACGCATGAGACCATATCAAATGGCCTGTAACCATAGTCTAATGACATCCAATATTTAAAAATCCTACACAAAATCAGTTGCCAGGCACACAGCCGAAACGAACGACTGTAAGCCATAAAGATGGCTCCCAGGTTAATGAAACCTATATCTCCCAAATTATATCAATCAGGCATCCGGTTTACACGAAACCGTTTCACTTTTCGCTCAGAGACAATAGGCTTGCCGAGCCTAGCCTAGCCTAACCCGAACCTCGAAAGCCGCTGAGTAATGGTCCACCACAGCGCCTTCGGACCGTGGACGTACAGGATCAACGGTCTGCAATCCCTTGTTCAGACTTTCCGATTCTCCAGACACGATCCTTAAAATAGGCTGTTTAAAACAGACGCCAACGTGTTACTGAGCTTTAGCCAACAGCCCACAGGCAACTGACGTATACCTGAAATTCTGTTAATGATACAAAGACCTTATATTCTAAGTTTGGATCCTAAGACAGGAAACTGCACTTTACACCATGCAAAACTGCTCTACACTAATTAGCAGTTTACTAGATTTCCTTTGTGAAAAAAAAGATAATTAGACTAACATTCCAGCGGTTTGTTTTAAATAAACATACTTTACCAAAACACATTTCAAACACCCACACAGAGTTGCATCATCTACATAAATACAAATCACCGCTAAGAACAACGGTAAAGATTTTCATTCAGGGCAAGCCGATCTGAGATCTCTTACATAACAGAAGAATACATGCACATATGGCAGCAGGAAATAACGGTTACCACTACGTAATTATACATATATCAATACCCCAGGCGGTTACCACTACGTAATTATACATATACTAATACCCAAGGCTATCTAAAAAAAAAAATCAGGTTGATATGATACGCAATGATGTTAGCTTTGAAGAATCAGCAAAATACTACAAGATCCAAAGAGAATCTTTATATACATCTCTCTCAGGACAGTACTAACCTCATTACAAGGCAGTTACAAATCATACACAACCTGCAATGCTTTATTTAGACTTGTTGAACTCCAATCTAAGAATTATTCGAGTCCACAAGTATGACATTCGAAATTTCAAGAAACAGATCTGAACAAAAGCCTCGGAAATTCGAACACGCCAGTCCAGAACAAAATGAAGTCTCGAATATGAATTTTAGTAGTCGCCCTTAGTTTACCTGACTCTTTAGCCTCAAAAACGCGTCTGGACCTTCACAACCCATACACGTAAAATCGCGGTTGCTTAAGACACAAGTCTGTTAGAATGAGAATACCCAAATAATAACCACTCACAAAGCTCTGCAGTATTCTGGACATGTGTGAATTATGTAATTCCCAAAGAGTAATCAACATAGGATTTCAGCAGCACGGTGAGCAGTTCATCTTCTTCAGCGCTTGTTACTGCGGTCCTTCGAGAAGCAACAGGTTAGGAATAATAATGACCTACGAAGTTCATTGACCATGAGCTTCACTGGTGCAAGGAACCCTATACCAGCACCGCTGGCTAGACCACAGGTGCAGGGGGTGAGCGAGCGGTCAGGATATGGGCTGGGATTACCCGCCGGGCTACGGCAAGATAATGGAAGCGGGAAGCTTATGCTAGGTAAGGATAGAGGGTTACCTAAGTAATAGGCTAGAAAACATATGAAACTACACAACCAACACTAAATCTGTACAGATAACAATGTTGGGATTTTGCTATAAAAAGGGAAAAAATATGATAAAATCAGGAAGGAGGAAGAATGAGGCAACACCCACATGCTAAATCATCGGAGAGTTTGTTCGTTGACACTGGAATGAGGAAGAAGAGTAGATGGGAAGGATGAGGCCATGCTGCAGCCAGCGGTTGAGGAAGAGACGCATGGACGAGCTGGTGGACCCTTTGGAAGGACCAGGAAGGCAAGGGGTCAGAGACTACAGTAGCGTCTAGACATATAGCGTTTCAGGACGAGTTCCCCCCTACTGTAGTTTTATGTTTCTTGTAAGTATAAAATACGAAGATAAATCCTCCTTGTACGTCCGTCTATGAAAAGGAGACAGACCATAGCAGACTCAAGCGATAAACCAAGAAGCTCCGTACAAAGAGCGGTACGCACAGAATGCAAAATACTACCTTCTAACCTTGGGCCAATGGACCCAGCGTGTCCCCCATCCTCGCCACGGGATTCCCATATAAGCTTCATACATAACTCCATTAAGTATTCTCGTCAGGTAAAAGTTCGCTTCAGTTTCCAGGTGTGCGTTCCATTATGTTAAGTCTGAATGCACTATTGATTATAGCATTCCATAGATGTTACGTTGGTAGACCAAATTTGCCTTTTCGGGTAAAGCATACATCACGGCGAACTAATCCTTTAATCATAATTCAGTTCAAAATGAGCAACTATCAAGTCTACTGCAATATTACTTCCCCTTTCCTTGACACTAATTTCTGATGCCTCATTAGAAAGACAATGTTAACACAGCTAACAATCGTCGAGGACTCTGGCGTCAGAATTCGCCATTCGAGTTGATCTTAAAATGAACTTGAAATGAGACTCTACAACGTACGGACGACGAACAAAGTGAGGGAGGGTTTTACTTTCGTCTGGCATGCTACGCAGACACCAACAATAGGCTGATAGAATTACGTACGTACCCAAGCGTGTATTATCATATTTTTCAAGTAACATGAAAAAGCAATTAGAAAACAAGCTGATTAAGACTACTGTGCTGAATTAACAACGTTATGTAATGTGAAAGATTCGGACAGATGAAGTCGAGTTAAATGCAGGTATGGCTCCGATATATTTGTACCTGAATACGAACGTTATGTATTCTAGTATCCCGCTATACCATCCTTGACTCCAGAATACAACTGCCCAGAATAAAGCTGCCAATACAGTAAAGAATCATCTAACACTACCATACGAGTTACGATAACTTAGTGTCACTAAAATTCTCCTATTTTACGAGCGGGTCACGCTCCATAAATATAACTTTCTAAAGCATCCTAACATCTTACAATAACACACAAACCTGTTGGCGCAACAATACAATAACTAACACATTAAAATACATTTCATCACCTGCGCAACGCAATCAATATAAGAAACTGTCACCAGTGGCGAATTAGACAAAGTCTAATACAGAGATTGTAGAAAAGCAAAATACTTACCTTTAATATTTTGTAGAACCGTCAGGCTTACATCACTCAGGAAGTTAAACAATAACATGGCATCATCAGAAATGAGAAAACAAACAATATTCTACAGGAGGTAATACTACTAAACTTTTTATATAATCCTGAGGTATCCATGATAACACTCACAAATAATAAGAACAGGTGAAGGGGAATGGTTACAATGGGTTTAAGCCAAGATGTTATGCTTTTAACATACATATTTTGGCGTAGACATACACACACACACAAAAAGAAGTCGGCATTGGATTAAAAACAAGGTCATAGATGAATGGTGCACATTACTGATTTACATCATTAGCGCAAATGTACTGGAAAGCTTTAATGATAAACACGAGTTAAAAATTCTAGTAGAGCACAGTATTTGCCTTGAAAGGGCCAAGACACTCTGCAAATTCCTCTCTCTTTGTGTTAACTGCTGACATGAAACGAACCGTGCAGCAGCCAACACCGTAGCCTCTCACTAACCTACCTTTAAGTAGTTAGGTCTGGGAAAGTTAAGCATTCACCAGTCTGATTCTGATTCTAATCTATACTGTGTTGAATTACATTACTCAAACTTAGTTATTCTGCAAGTAAAATTAGAACGCACCACATTTATGATGCACTAATTACATATATCAAGAACGGAAAGCTTCCATCCTGCATTTTTTGTCACACTGAAACTGAAGACATCCGTATCATATCCAGTGCACTGCAGTGGAACGTGGAGTTAAAACGAGTAAACCTTTCATCCAGTTCTATCGACAGATTTCCTTTGTGTGTGTATTAAAAGCTGATCCAAATTACGGAAGAACAATCTAATTACCATTCTGCCGACGTGATCCTTAGATTGCCGATGTCTCCAACCGATTACTTTAAACAGCAGACTACTGCGTACCACATACAATATGGAAGGAACTACATTCCCATTAGTACATACAGGACCATAAAAACCAAAATACGCCATACGAAGCATTTAGTCTAAAAGTAGATTGAAGGGAGATTTATTGTCTCCATTCATCCAGCAACATTATCACGGGAAAACTCCTCTACTGCATTACAGTATATAGTAACTTCCTTGGCATTATTTCATCAAATATATCCAGCGTCTGTCACCTACAAATCGTCCATTTCTGCCGTCTAACACTTCTCGTACATCTTAAGAAACATTTGTCAAAAAAAATATTAATCATAACAACAGTCAAGACCAATGTACATATTCCTCTCCTCGTGGATCTCAACGTAAATCATCTTCTGTTAAGAGTAACAATACTTCTAGAGCAGGAGTCGCTAGAATGGGATAATTTAATCGAACAAACTCCCTGGTGGACTTTGGCCACTATTTTGTCCACATATCCAAATTTGCCTCAGCTCTGGGGGGAAAAACGTTTGCAATTCCTTTAAAATAAATACCGAGTACGCCAAGAAAAGCTTACGTGCGACCATTGCCACTTCTAACTTCGTAAGCACATACAATCCCACCCAATGTCGTTCAGCTAAACATGACAACCGATCGTATTACACTTCTATTTAACCCTACAACTGGTTAGACATTTGATGACCCGAAACTGGTCACACCACATCAAATTATACTCAACCGGTGCTGATAATATCTTCACAAATTCTTGAATGTGCAATTATTACCAAGTCTGTTGCCTGCCTCATCCTAAGGTGATGGTAGGATAGTTGATAAGCATTAATAGAATAATGACTAATACACATTCAGTCTCGATTCTTTCAAGGTACTCATCTACCCAGGTACCCCGGGGTAAAGCAAACCCTACGCCTCGCAAGTTGTGGCTTGTTCACAGACCTCCTCCCTTCCTGGGGTCCACCACGTCCTCCCATCTATTAAACTTTGTCGAACAACTAGACTTGCCACTCCCGGTTCGTGCTCAGTTTTTGCGCCATAAGGGGCCTTGGGTCCTGTGGGCCCTAAATGACTCGTAGGGGGACATCTTTCACAGATGATGTTAGGGGGACATCTTTCACAGATGCTGTTGTAACCAAACATGAGCGTAAAAGTGAATTAATGAAAGAAGATGTGGTTGTGAGAGCTGAAAAATATTTCTATAAACGTAGCGTAGCGTGATTGTGTACCGTGCGTATAAGAGGTTACCGGTGATTATTGTTAATCTTCAAATTATTTCATTGCAGACAATTTTGCAGATGATTACCGAAAAAACCCGGTAAGCAGTGATAATCGTTGTATACGTAAGTGCTGACGACATGAGTGAGGATGTTGAAGTGACGAAGGGGACGAATACATACCCAGTGTTAGTACTGATGGTGATGCAAACCGTTCTACTTCTTTTTTTACATTGCATTCAGCAATTATCTTTGGGGTTGCAATTTTTCCCAAAATATTTCAAAAATAGGAATTACTGTAAAATGTTACTAATTCAAGGTTTAAATTACAATAAATACCTTGTATAAGTTGTATGCTTTTCTTTATTTTGACAAATTTAAAGAAACAACCTTCCTGTAATCTTTTACCTATGGGGTTTCACAGACCCCAGGTTGCTTAGTGTTTAAAACATCATATTTACCCATTATTTAAGGAAGTTTGTTAACTGAGCTCCAAGAGTGGTTCAAAACCAGTCACCATCTGTGAATTACTAACCACATTCTACCAAATGTAATGTTACGAATCCTACTGGGAAGGACAATCAATTATATTTGTTACGCATACTGGATAACGCTATCTTAACGTTATGGGATGAAAGAAAACACCAGGGTTAAATCTACATATAATACAAGAAATAAGAATACATGATAACAAAGCACATTAATAGGGTACAAACACTTTCGTTAACACTTAACATTCAATATTCCACATTCTACATTCCAGGTAAGATTTCAGACTAGGAGATCTGCTGAAGGAATCGGCTCCCACACGATCGTCTGAGCCTTTATCTGAAGGAACGGCCAGACGGGAACAGATGGCCACGCCATGACCCGACCTATCGTAGCCATAGCTACGATAGGTCGGAATGACCACAATTGCCCTTGATTGGTCAAAAGACTGTCTGTCACGCCCTCATCCCATGATTGGCTGGAGGAGGCCTAAGGTCCCGCCCTCATACTGTCTAACGGCCCAGCCCTGCATCTCTGATGACACAACAAGGATGGGTGGGCTAACTTTCCCAGGTATGACCTGGGGTCACTTGACCATAGGACCTGAGAAGTAATTAGCGACCGCTTGCGACATGCATCGCTAATCTTGGCCACCTGACTTGAGGTGTGTGAGATCACAGGTACACGTGGGACAAGTCGAGGAATCTCTTGGGACCTCCCAGGTCACCACCACGGGGCTTACCTTAGCAAACAAATTATCATAGACACAACGAACACGCAGGTTCGTGATAACGAACGCAAAGGTTCGCAACAGTAGCAACTAGGTATATCTCTTAACTACTAATTACCATCATCAGTGCAGATTAATGGAACCATGATTGTTTCAACCGATAAACTAGAAATAAAATACGAGAACCAGTCGAGTAAGAGAACATAAAACGGGAAGAATAAGAGAATATGTGATTTGTGAGAGCCGGTCGTGCGTTAAAGTCCTGAACTTGACAGCTGACCATTATTTATAAGGAGTACATAAAGACAAATCATTGTGATATAAAAAGAGAGGAACGTTACCATATGCATATCAATCAGCAGTGATAAAATACAACCCAAGGTTGTTGTTTTTTTGTCCGTTTTCTTATATCTCCTCGCAGGATGTACCCAATGTTACTCAATTAGGATGTATCCAAGTTACTACCATCAAGCTAGGCTGTACTTCATGACTATACCCAAGTGAGTGCTGTACTCAGTGACTATACCTATCAGTGACTGACACTGACATACATTGTAGGCACATTTTCCAAGACTCAACCTAACCTTGACCGATATGTGTCCGATGCACCCGTAACACTAGTTATTTCGCTCGTTAGAATCAAGACGTTAATCGGTACTGGTACGTGTGTACTTTACATACCCCGACGTTGATAAATCTCATGGAGATGAGTTGAGCTTTTTGCAGATAACAGATTTGGACCAGGAAGCGAGATGGGGATGATTTTCATCCTACGATACCAAACAAGGCGATAGTGGTTGGGGTTATGAAGAGCAGGGAATATGTGGGGGTTAATCATCGTAACAATAGCTGAAACGTATACAAAATCAACCTGGAGAAATCTCACCTAACCCCCTCCAGCAGTGAAGGGACCTTATATATAGTGTACAGTCTTGAGTGTTCAAGATTTTTTCGACTAGTTTTAAAGACGTAATTGGTCTGAAATGACCTTGGCCGTCGATAACCTTTAGTCCAAACTCCCAAGCAATCCTACCAACCAATATTCATCCTCCCTTGTTTTTATAAATAAATCACCTGAAAGTAAAGTCAATGTTATGGTCCATTTGCAACTACTGTTGGCCACCTACTGTTTATGTTCCTGTAACCCGAACGGAGTTCTTGACAAACTTGACCATACGTGACTACTACATACAAAATGCAAACGTTAAAGATAACTGGGTCCTTCTAATGACACTAGAAGCGATCAGAAACATATTAGCGTCATGAGTAAAAAAAAAAAAAAAAAATCAATCAATTAGATAACATGGGATGTTCTGTAAACTCGTTGTGAATATCGACAAGCACACGTCATTCGTGGACTTGAACTGAAATATCTGTTTATTATTAAAAGTCTCTACGGTATTGCTTTCTACTACTCTTACTGGTACATGACAATGTTACCAATCATGATGAAAAATGAACTTGCCTGACTCGAAGTAAAACGTTTTCAGAATACTTAATCCATCTATACTGTGAAATTAAACGAATTTTACCTTGAATAGATGCTTAGATCATTATCAGAGCCTTGAATTAATTCAAATACCAACAGTAAATCACCTCTTAACCTTTTCTTTTCTAAGCGAAGCAGGTTTCAGTCGTCTAGCCAGCTTTCGTAGGATCTGTTTTTTAGTCCGGGAATCATCTTGGTAGGTTGCCGCTGCACTCTCTATTTGGTGTCTTTATTCAAGTATGGCTGGTGTACTTCGAATGCAATAACGCAATTTAAGATGTATATATATTTCGGCTGTTTAGTTAAGTAAGGAGACTACTACAGGGTTTGTTAATTTATCTTAACTTTGTTTCTGTATCATAGTCGATATATACGAGCACAGGTGGGTGACGTCACATTGTTTGTCATGGAACCCGTTCGCGTCAACAAGAATATAAACAATGGCAGACAACGACATGTACGTGACAAATATTCAATTCATTGTCATACATTATCGAAAGTAGAATGAATATCGGCTGTTGGGAGAGATCTGGTGTCTTTTCATTGATTCTATTGATATCTTACATGTGTGTTACCACCTAATTACGACAGTAAATCCCAATTTTCCCAATTCACCACTCAATCATATGATGAGCAAAACCATTCAATCACGCTCTCCCAGTTCTCAATCAATTCTACACAAAACTAATCCAAGGAAATTACTAAAACAAAAAGTAATTGTATACTTTTACCTTAATATCGGTGATTCCCATCATTAACAGCATCCACTGCAGTGCTGTCCAGTATAATACTGCCACTGCAATTTTGCTGATGCAGACATACCCAAAGTGAGATTATAATTCTTTAGGATCAATATAGATACTACTGCAATGATCAAAACTATGAATGAACAAAAGTACCGTATCATTAGTATGTAATAAAGCCTAGCTCAGATGAGTGCTGGAGTACGTAGCCAACTCAAGGCTATGCGGTGGGTCAGTCCTCTTTACTGGATCAGAAGACCTGTCACCTTAACCATACACACCACACAATACTAATATGCTGGACAACTTAAATGGTTAAGAGGATAATAAATCAAATTAAAACGATCTTTCTTTAAAAGGGAAACTTACCTTATAATTGAACATATCATGGAGACGCTGGTTAACGTCGACGCCTCTCTTGGGTCTCATCAGAAGGTAGATCCTTCTAACTGGGCAGGCACGAAGGAGTTTTTCAACGAGGACCTTCCCCATAAAGCCCGTCCCACCGGTAATGAAGACTGTCTTGTTCCGATAAAAATCAGTTACTTCGCTTACTCCTATGTCCGTCATCTTGTCTAATGATGGTCTGCAGACTACCGAAAAATTATGCTGAATGATGGTTTATAGAATGCCGACACACTTGGCTCTTCAAAGAATCACACTTATCACTTTAATTATCCAAGACTCACTGTCCAGTGGTCCAAGTCACGCGTCTGGAAGAGCACAAGTATTACCAACCTACCCCTCACACTCCTCGACTTCAACTGAGGTTTAGGAGGTAACCAATACTTACCATGGAGGTATTGGGTAAGCCACGCCCCCTAACACCATGCACCCAATCAGGGCGCGCAGCTCAGGTGACGTCACCAGCAGGCCACACTTGACCCTTTCTCTTGTTGCAACTGAAAGTGACAGGTCAGTCGATTATATGCGTTGTGAGCTAGCCAACGAAAAGATCACTTCACTATCGCCGACGGCAGTATTGGAGAGGCTCGTGTTGTGGGAGGCGCTTGGGACTTTCTCTACTTTTTCTTGTACACACAAGATAGCGCGTTCGTGGGGCCGCACCGCGCTCACTTGTTACGTCACACTTGCGACATCGCTCTAATAACAATTAGCTAATTTATGAACTATTAATGTTGTTATATATTTCAACAATAATACGGTCAACATTTCTGCAACACCGAAAACTAGCTTTCTTTTCAACAATACTGAAGATTAGCGTTTACATGTGTCCTTCAACAGCTTTCATGGTCACAAGTACAAATGTTCCGTCATCAGAAGTGGTCTGGCGTTAACACATTCAAAGAAATTAACTTCAACAAGTTTCAGCAACTCACCAACTGCCTTGAGGTATGTTTGGGTTAGTTAGAGATGAACAAAATAACACTTGATATCCATGGGCAAAAATTCCGCGCCTTGTTCGCACCGGTCTGGCTGCGTGGAGTTCTGTCTTATTAGATCTGTGAGCAACTCCTCGCCAAGTTAACCATTTCTTTCACTACAAAGCGTCGCATCTCAGTTATCATTCTTTCACTGCCAGGTGCCACTCCCCACTGCATTATCAATACGGTCACTGCTGGGAGTCACTCGTCATTGCTAAATCTTTGGCACTGAGCGTCACACTTCACTCTCAAGTATCACTTTTCACTGCTGGTGTACAAATTACCCCGTCATGCGTTATCACTGTATGCGTTGGTGATTACACCCATGCGTTGCACCACACTTAACAGAATCCTTATGTTGGGGGGGGTGGTCCCTTTACCATGCTTTCTATTCGTTAATTTCCCCAACCATCGTCAGCCAGACACCACACCTCACCTTTGGAGAGACAAGAATTTCCTTGAAAGCACCAAAATGTTCAATTCTTAAATCACCGCGTTGCCCGTGACTTCCATGTGTCACTCCCGGCCGCAGCCAGCGTCGCTCCTCACAGATCCAAGCAATCCTCCTCACTGCAAGAGATGGCGCCGCTCACCCCGCGAAAACCGGCCACCTCGGCGCCCCACCACACTGACCTACTGCCCACATAACCTCTTGCCACGGTGACTTCAATGCTCCGTAGCAACCTAGCTCTCTTCCCGCGCCCTAGAACTGCAGCCACAACCTCTTCTGGTGCATTCCATGGTCCATTAGGGTCGTTGAAACAGCCTGGCTCATCTCAAACCTTCATCAAAGTTAACCAAAGGCCATATAGCCTTTCTTATCCCTTGAAACGTCGATAATACGTCACATGACCCACTCTCCATCCCATATGCGTAGTCAGAACCCCTCCTGGCCCTTATCATGCAACAGCACCACAGCCACAAAACCGGCCCATCCAACGTCTCATTCCTAGAGCCAGTACCCAATCTGAAAGTTCCAGAAAGTAGCCAGAGCCCCGTACAGCCTATTACATGACGGACAAGTGTGGTGACAGCCTATAAGACATCTTCTTACCACTCATTCTATCTGACACTTCGAGGATTTGACAGCCTCAACATCGTAACATTATAGTTTGTCACTAAGACTATTCCTTATCATATCAGTGGAGCCAGAACAACAGGCGGGCAATCCTAAGACAGATCGGTAAAGCCAGAACCCTAAATGAGTTCTTGACTCAACAAGTCAGACAAAAACTCCAAATAACTCCCATGATTAATCTTTTTATCAGGAACCTTAACTGGCTAACTGCATGATGTAGCCAGGACCAGTACACAAAAACAAGGTTACCAAGATCTTAGGCGATACACGGGGTTCCAGTTACCTTACATATCAGACGAGCCAACAGTAAATAATGTTAAGATTACTGATGACTTTCGACATATCAAATAAATGCAGACAGCTTTTTTTCACAAAAAAAACGGTAGAGATCTATTTGCCTTCTTTTCTTTTTCATAGCTTCCACGTGTAAGGTTACATGAAATAGTATAGCCTACTGCAGTGATTTACAACAGCAATACATTTCATATCACAGAAAATAATAGGTTTGAATAATTCTGTAAGTCGTATCACTAAAAAGAAAATAAAAAAACAGTTGCTAATGCCCTAAAGTTTTTAGAGATAATGTTCTTTCTATTAAAGCATCTTCGCCTTTTTTTTTGCAGTGGTGTATATTACGGTGAAATATCAAGTTTGATTTACCGATTGCTTTTTGTTTCTATACCTAACAATTGCCTGAAATATTATTGCCGGAAAAATTTAAGTCAAGGATTATTTTTCCTGCTTGTTCGTTGTTTCTTTGTTGGACTCATTAGCTCACAATCACTTTCTAACCGTCGCGTATAATGCAATGCAACCTTAGCCCACTGTCAACATTGCACATAAAGCATTCTGATAAAGCAACTGTGTTTGGCTAAATCTGTAACCATCTTATTTTCTGAGACTAAACCATACAATTGACTCCTTTTTTGTTCATTGTCACTCTACTTAGAATACCTAAACTTTCAACTCTGATATATACTAATATACGGGGGGAAAAATGAATGATGGAACATATCAAAGCAATCCATGCTATTCAAGTGTGGCCAAAGATCCGTTCACTGTTCACTGCCTGAATTCAGTCCATTTGAAATATCAATAAACCGTTGTCTATACACACAAAATCACTTAAAATTAATATTTCTATACACTTATGAATACTTCATATCATAGCCACTATCCTAGTAGCGTAAATTGGAGCCACTGTCCTGGTGACTTAAAATTATAGCCACTATCCTAGTGCCTTAAAATCATAGCCACTGTACTGGTGCCCTAAAATCGTAGCCACTACCTGGTGCCTTAAAATCATAGCCATTAACCTAGTCGCTAAGTGTTATCCATTAACTGACCCTATTCACGATTATTAAAGGAACACCTCAAGTTGATCATCATCCTCTCTCCGTCTTCGTTATCCTATTATAATCCACAATGCTAGCTCGAAATGCCTTTAATGTGATGACAGCCAAATGACGTCTACAACCCCTAAGCACGGCATTACGATCCTTTAAGCACGGCGGTGCGACCCTTCCGTACAGTGGTATGATCCTCGCATATAGTAACGTAATCTTTGACTTGACTTTTAAAGAACTAAGTCTGCTCAATATCAATGAAATATATATACATAAGACAAGGACGGCGTAAAAAAGCCGTAGACTTTCGTTCAATAGTGCAGATAAATATGATAAACATGCACAGAGATAACTTGCTTTATTATGAACATTAATTACGCTAGTTGTATATATCATACGTGGGAACCATTATGGTACATGATACTTTGTATCAAGTATGTTCAAAAGACCAAACAACACTTTTAATCATATCTAATAGGCTGTGGATAGTTAATCTTTCCGCTTTACCCGCCAGTACTCGGTAAAAAGGACAAATACAGCGATCGGGACATTTTTTCGCTTCTGGAAGATGATACCGACGGAGCTTTGTAAGTAGCACGGCTATGGACAGGTTGATGTGCAATATTAAGTGATATAGTTTATCAGGTCCCAAAGCTAATCATATAGAATTATGGAAATACTATACATATGAGAGGTAGTCACGAGTGATAAAAGCTGAATTTCTAGGATATAAAATGTTTTGCAAAGGGGATTCTTTTTTTTTAAAGTGATTTGGATATCAATTAGCATGTGTGTAAGACAACACACTTGGCTACAGGTACTTGAACTTTGAACGTATTATACATATCAAAGAAACAATGTAACTAGCAGATTGTTTTTCCTCCTAAACACAATGGCACAGCCTTTGAGGACTACGGCACGAATCTTGACTCTTACGTATATGAAAGAATAACAGAAATATTTGTTAGAAGTAATTACTTAGTGTTCACGCCGAAGTGAAACTATAATAGTAAACACAAACAAAGTTTCGATGTAACAAGTCTTTACGCAAAAGAACCAAAGAGAATATGGAAGAAAACCTTCATACCATACTTCACTGGTACGAAGGTGAGGTGTGGACACCAGCGCTTCGTCCCCAGCGAGTACATTCCTGGGGTACTACTTACTATCAAGGAAGATATTCCTTGGGTACTACCAAGAACCCTAGTTGAAGACCCAACACCCCCATTGGATCCGCAGTGGGACACCTGCTTGGGTGGAAGGGCAGTTGTGGACTGCTTTTGCTTCAAATTCACGAATGCACCTCCTCCGATACACGATGAATTTACAAGTCTTCCTCTCTAAAAAATCTGTATGTGTTCTTAATCCTTTTGCTTTACTCAATGAGTTTCTGTTGTCTTTCCCAATCACGAAGAGCCTCACCAGGACCCAGTGGTCTGTTGCTGTTTGAATTCAGTTGTATTTAACTAGACGAGACAGGTACAGCCGTCCGAGTAGCCTTCCAACTGAAAAACATCTCTAAATTTATCCTCTGTTAACACCACACAGTTTTCTGTTGTTGATTTGTTCGAGTTCTGTGAT
>JAUUDZ010029029.1:0-11056 GCA_032361705.1 Panulirus versicolor | reverse complement strand
CCAGGTTCCTTTCCTCAAACATACTACCTATCTCTCCTTTTTTCTCATCTTGGTTACATCCACACACATTTAGACAATCTAAGCCTTCAAGGAGGATGAGCACTCCCCACATGACTCCTTCTTCTGTTTCCCCTTTTAGAAAGTTCAAATAGAAGGAGGGGAGGGTTTCTAGCCCTCCACTCCCGTCCCCTTTAGTTGCCCTCTGCGACAGGTGGGGGATGCGTGGGAAGTATTCTTTCTCCCCTATCCCCAGGGATTATATTATGTATATATATACATAATATATTATGTACATTATCAGCATTACACTCCTGGGCATTGGGAAGGTTAGTAACGGTTATGTAGTGAGTCAGCGCTTCAGTGATTGGCAAGTTGCACTTCTCTGACCCAGGAACCTGTCTTCTTACTGCTTTACCCAAACATGGACTGCTGGCATTCTGTCCATATATATTTTCTCCTTGTCTCACATAACAATTGACAACACTTAGCTCACACAAGTCATTCTTTGTAACCCCAGATTTTCTTGCAGTGAGTGCTATGGGATAACCCTTCCTTTTGGTAAAACAGTGGGTGGTAAAACAGTAGGTGATAGAAGTAATAGGTAGGAACACTAGGCAGGAGCAATAGGTAGGAACATTAGGGGGTAAGAACCTTAGGCAGGTGCAGTAGGTTGGAACCAAAGTTGGGCACTAAAGCCATTATCCAATAACAGATATTTATTGAAGTTAATTTCTGTTATTGGACTAGTATTGGAAGTTAACTTCCATGATTGATATCTCAGATCAGTCAACTTTTGATGATTCAATTTTTTAGTCTGATAATGTCCTTTAATTTTTTGTCTGATAGAATTTTCATATTTTTATTTTTAGGTTCTTCAGTATAATTGTTATTCTTTGTTGTTAATTCTACTTGTAATAGGAAAGTTTAAACTATGATTGGTTTTATAACTGGTATACTTTGTTGTTCATTCTCTTTGTCATTCATATGTATATATGGTAATGTCACTTGTTATATAAATGAAATATAAAGTTCAGACATATTGTTTGTTTCATATGTCCAACATAATCATGCAATGATTAGTTTTTATCATTTCTGTATAGTGATGAAAACTATATGGTTTATAAAATAATTCAAACAAATATTAAAAACATTCATCATTTCCTTACATTTTATGTTAGTGATAGCTCAGCCACCATACAAACCATTACTGACTCCTTCCTAGACCCCAGTTCTAACTAACCCAGTTTCCCCTCCCTTCCCTCCACCATACTGTTCCCTTACGGAACAGGTACAGTGCAAGGTTACAAGCAGAAGTGGACGTGTCATGGATCTTGCTGGTTGACAGCAGCCAGTATCTGGCAGGGAAAGAACTCTGTTAAGATTCATGAACTTTGTGATTATTATGTGTAAAGCTAAATAAAATACTTTAGAAAGGACAGATATAGACTGTTCTTTTTTTCTCAAAATAAATAGGACAACCAAATCTAAAAGAAGACAGACCTAGCAACCCTGCCACACTGGATTCAGCCATGTCAGTGGTAGTAGGTAACGGTGTTCAGTATCCTCATCAACTTGACAGCATTCAGTTCTCTAACTTCTCTTACGGTTTGGTCTCTACAAGATAAACTTACAACAGTACAAGACTACAATAGACCATGGTCCATGAAACACCAAGACGAAGTTCTCAACATTGAGATCATCTCTGTCTCAGGCACTTCTGAGTCTCAGCCTGACTGTCTGTCTGTGATGGAGACTTCTTAGCATCTGACAGCCAGGTCATTGCCACCCAGGACCAGAAGCCTCTCCAAAAACCCTGGCCCCACCTGGAGTGCTACCTCAAGTTCAGCCATCAGGACAAAGACAACAACAAGGTACTCTGTTCTGAGTGCCATTATTGCCACTAACCAAGAAAATTGTTTGAGGACATGTCACCAGCCTTAATGATATAAAGTCCCATGTCAAGAGGATGCCCCCCCTCCATCCTTAGCCATACAGTTTGAGGAGACCAAGGCTGGCTCTGGCCATGGCAAGCACTGTTACCACTCCTTCAGCAGCAGCGGTGTGCACAGCTCTGGCGCCGCCACCACTCCTTCAGCAGCAGCAGTGTGCACAGCTCTGGCACCGCCGCCCCCAATCTGCCTACCAAGAAGGTCTGGCAGCCCACCACAGCTAGGCCCCAGGCTCAGCCAGCACTAGCACTGCTGTATGCCAGTCCACTGTTGAGAAAAGATAGTCCGTCTTTTCGTCACCAACATACTTCCGCTCCATGTGGTTAAGTCCAAGGAGTTTGTTGACCTGATCAGGACCCTCATCTTGACAAAGGTCAGCATGTCCCACCACACCCTGAGCAGGAATATTGATGACAAACAACAGGCAGTCGAGGAGGCCCTCATCAACACTTTTGATGGGGTAATGTACTTGGTGACCACTGCCGACCATTGGGACTGCTCACAATAGGTGATTATCATTTATGTATTTATAAATGTTTATTGTACTATTACATTTAATGTAATAAGTGGAATAAATAATTATGCATATACAGTGAATATTACTGTTTTTTTGCTATAGAAATTGGCATGAATTAAATTTCAGTTTAATTTTAGAATTTTAAAAATATGACAACCATTGATTAGTATTGATCACAATACAGTAATGTAGTACATTAATGCTTGTTTTGTAATGATTTGCATAGATTAAACTTAACTTTCTTTCTAAAATGTCTGAAATATAACTCAATCATCAGTTTATTATTCAGTAATCACTTAGTCAGTATTATACAGTATATTAATCAGTAATCATTTAATCTTTGTTTCAGATATTTGCACAGCATGACAGCTCACTGGATTGACCCAATCACCAGGGCCAGGAAGCATGCTGTCCTTACCTGTACCCATCTGATTGGTCACCACACTTATGATGTCTTAGCAGAGGCCATGATCCAGGTCCATGAGCACTTCACCACTCAGGACAAGGTAGTCAGGACAACCACCAACAACAGGTCAAACTTTGTGAAGGCTTTCACTCATTATGGCGGCCAGATGGACCTATTTCCTGACCTCGACGATGTTGGCAAACTGCCTGAGGCCAACCCAGACAATGAGGATGACACAACTGAGGGTGACAACACCATCAACATTGTAACCCTTGGCGAACTCCTTGGTGAGGAATTCGAGCACTCCAGTCTACCAGCTCACTCCTTCAATCTGGTGGCCTCTGTGGACTTGGGCAAGGGTCTCCTCAAGCAGATAGGCTCTGCCATGGCTGCCTTCAACGCCTTCAACAAGAAGGCTCACAGCAAGCTGTCAGATAGGCGATGCTGTCGAGAAGGCACTGGCAGGAGGCTAGTGGTCCCTGGCAAGAGAAGATTGAATGTCTTGTAAGACTAAATTGTCACCCTCAACATCATCCTAGCCACCAAGAAGGTTGAGCTCCACAGGTTCCCTAACCACATAGAGAACCACTCATCCTTCAATGACCAGGAGATAACCTTCTTGAAGGAGTGGGCCAAAGTCATATCCCATGTGGCTATCACCCTTGACAACATCCATTGGGAGAACACCTACCTTGGAACCCTTCTTCCCACATTGGCCATCACCCTCATGAAGCTCAGGAACATGAGGAACAGCTTGGCCGTCTGCAAGCCACTGGTCAACCTCTTGTCAGCAGCCATCACCACCCAGTTCAGCCACTACCAGAACAACCGGGACTGCCAGCTGGCAGCTGCCTTCCACCCAAAGTTCTGGCTCCAGTGGCTGCACAAGTTCAGTAGCAACCTAATGATCTTTGTTAAGGCCGCTGTGGAGGATGAGGTTGAGAGGGCACTAAGGAACCGGAACAGTGACAGCACCACCCGCTTCAGCAACAGCAGCTTGCTGTCATTGCTGTGCATACCTGACGACCTCTTTGCTGGGTGGACAGCCACTGGATCAAGTACCAATATCAAGAAGGCCAAGAAACTTGTCAATGCCTGGCAGGACACTGATGGGAAGGAGAGCATGGCCAGCTCTGACTTTATGGGGGAGGAGATCATCACCAACCTCTTCCTGAAGTGCAACATGCCCATTTCATCCTCTGCCGCAGTGGAATGGCTTTTCTCTCTTGACAAAGACATCCTGAGGCCCAAGAGGTCAAGCCTAAGTTTGAGAACTTGATCTACCTGAAGGGCAACCAGCACAAAGTGTGAGTGTTTGACTCATAGACTCTAAAAAGACTTATTTTCATAATATGATTATTATATCTTAAGTTGTCAGAAATTAGTGATTACTTCTTTTTTACATTTTGAATTGACTAATTGCTAATTATGCATTTGTGTATAAATATTGTAACATATGGTATGTATAATAGTTTAATAAAAGTACTTAAATTTCAAACTTACCTTTCATTTTTTAAAAATTAATAGCAAAAAAGTTGCAAATTATAGGAAATGCTTATTTATTCTTGGATTTAGCATAGATAAACATTTTCTATGGGTTTTAAAACTTTTTCCTTGGTTTTTTACATTTCTATTAAAAACTTATTATCGTATTATTGTTAACGTCTGATAACGAGTTATTAGAATTATCGGATTATTGGCATCAGACATAAAAATTGGGGTTATTGATTTATCGTTATCGAAGTTAACTTTTTAGTTTGCAGTGCCCAACACTGGTTGAAACATCAGGTAGCATTAGTTAGTAGGAACATTAAATAGGAGCCATTGGAAATGCTAAACAGTCTACACTAGAGTTGCCCTTTGCCAGTGGCCTGTTAAGGGTGAGGCACTAAAGGCTAAGAAGCTGCACTGGAATTCACCAGCTGTGGAGACTTTTACCATGGCCAACCCCTTGAGGAAGTTCCCAGAGGGAATGGGCATCAGAGATGTAGATAGATTGATAGATATACATACCTGGAACCTGGAGGTTTTAACTCTAAGCAAAACACAGCTCATAGGTAAGCAGAAAGAATGGTTAATTAATGTCTTAGGGATAAAGTGAGAAGTTGAGAGCTAAGGAAGGGGTAGCAAAACTGCTGAAACAGGTCTTGTAAGAACGTGTGAAAAGAGTGTAAGAAGTGATCTCAAGACTGATGTAAGTAAAAATGAAAGGGGATCACAAGAGATGAGTGATTATTGCTTATGCACTTATCCTTAAGAAGGATGGTAAGAGTTGAGTGTTTTCAGAGCAGCTGAGTAAATATGTCAACAGTTCTGTTTCAAGAGACCAGGTGTTAGTGATGGGTGATTTAAATGGAAAAGTGGTTAATGTATACCACATCATTCAAATTCAGTCTATCCCATACACTCCTTTCTTCAGGCTCCAAGAGTGCAAAATCTTATTTCCTCCATCTTTTCACCTCCAGTTTGGTCTCCCTGTTCTCCTTGTTCTCTCTACGTCGAACACATATATCCTTTTTGTCAACTTTTCCTCTCTTTCTCTCCATATGTCCAGACCATTTCAGCACACCCTCTTCATGTCTCTCAACCATGCTGTTTATTAGAAGATCCCTCTCTTACCCTTTCATTATTTGATCAAACCACTTCACACCACATATTGTCCTTAAACATTTCATTTCCAACACAACCACCCTCTGCACCATCTTCTTTGTAGACCATGCCTCACATTCGTGTAATAATGCTAGGACTACCGTACCCTCAAAAATACCAATTTTTGCCCTCCCAGATGATTATCCTTTCACTCTTTCTTCAGTGCTCCCAGAACCTTCACCCCCTCACCCACCCTGTAACTCTCTTCCACTTCCATGATTCCATTTGCTGTCATGAACACTCAGAGGTATCTAGAGCATCTCACTTCCCCCAGTTTTTTCCATTCAGACTCACACCCACAACTAACTTGTCCCTCAACCCTGCTGAACCTAATAACTGCTTTTATTCTCATTTACCCTCAACTTCCTTTTTTCACAGTCCTCCAGACTCATTATTCAATTTCTGCAGTCACACTTGAATCTGCCATCTGTACTGTATCATCAGGATAAAACAGCAAACTCACTTCCAAAGCCCTTTCATCTTCTACATACTATATGATTACCCCTCTCTCTAAGACTTTCACATTTACCTCCCTAACCATCCCATCAATAATCAAATTAAGCAACCATGGTCACATCACACATCAATGCTGCAGACCAGCTTTCACTTGGAACCATACACTCTCCTCTCTTCCTTCTTGCACACATGCCTTACACCCTTGATAAAAATTTCTCTGCTTCTGGCACCTCTCCTCCCACACTATATTCTTAAGACCTTCCACAAGACATCTCTGTCAACTCTATTGTATGCTTTCTCCAGATCCATAAACGCCACAAACAAATCTATCCATTTCTCTAAGTATATTTCACACGTTCTTCAAAGGAAACACCTGAGCTACACATTCTCTATCACATCTGAAACGATGTTGTTCCTCCTCATTCTGATGCCCTGTATATGCCTTCACTCTCTCAATCACTACCCTACCATGCAACTTATCAAGTACACTCATCAAACTTATACTTCTGTAGTTTGAACACTCACCTTCATCCCTCTTGCCTTTATACAGTGGCACTATGCATGCATTCCACCAGTCCTTGGGCACCTCACCATGATCCATACATATATTGAAAATCCTAAAAAACCGGTAAGCAACACAGTCGCTCCCTTTCTGAATAAATTCAACAGCAATGCCATCCATTCCAGCTGTCTTGCCACGTTTCATTTTATGTAGAGCTTTCACCACCTCTTCTCTCATCACCAAACCACTCTTCATACTCTCACAGTGTCTACCACCTTGACCGAAACACCCAACATCTGCCTTCCTATCACCAAACACATTCAACAATCCTTCAAAATATTCACTTCATCAGAACCTGTTATCACTTCCCCTTTTGCCCCTTTCACAGATATTCCCATTTGTTCTTTTGTTTTTGTACATTATTAAACTCTTTGCAAATTGTATTTTCCTTAAGTTTACTTATACTCGCTCACCCCAACTCTCATTTGCCCTGTTTTTCAAACCCTACATCTTCCTCTTGACCAACTGCTGCTTTCTGTTATACATACCCCAGTCATTTGCACTCTCCCTTCCATGTAAACACCCTCCAGATGCATTCCTTTTCTTTTTCACTAGCAACTTTACTTCTTCATCCTACCACTCTTTACCCTTTAAAATCTGCCTATCCCCCTTCTTTGGCATGCCACATGCGTCTTTCACATATATCAGCATGGCTTCCCTAAATACCTCCCATTTGTCACCAACTCCTCTTGCTTTATTTCCTTCAACCATTTGCTATTCTACACTCAATCTCTCCTGGTATTTCTATGCACAAGTGTCCTTTACAAGCTCATTTACTTTCACTGCTCTCTTCTCACCACTGTTGTTTCCTCTGTTCCTTAAACCTCTACAAACCTTCACAAGATAGTAGTCACACATCCCACCAGCTCCCCCTCTCAGCATATGTAATCCAAAAATCTCTCTTTTACATGGTTCTCAATCAGTATAGTACAGGTACACCACCGATTTTCCAGCACTCTTGGTTCCAAAGCCTTGCCGGATTAACCATTTTGCTGGACCAACCATTGTCACGTGATAACGATTCATCAACATACCTCTAACCCACTAATTATACATCTCCCATGTGTCTAAAATATACCATCGACTACTAAAAATTTAAATTAAACAAATACTAAATGTTTGAGCACCCTGAGATGGTAAGTCTGTCCTTAGATTGTTTGAATCCTGTGGGATCTTCTTCGTCTTCTGTTGTTAGTATTTTCCTGGGTTTGCATCGCCCGAATGATGCAGTTTCGTCTGCATTATACACCTGCTCAGGACGAGTCACAAATTCGTCCACATACTCAGTAGCTCCTTAGTGGTCTGCAGACTGCTTTTCTTCACACACTTTATTCATGGAAATTCCATGATGCTTCTTGAATGTTTGAAGCCATCCTTCACTATAGTCACGCTCATGTTGTAATTTAAGTTCTTTATGGAACAACATCGCCTGGTCCATTATCATACTACCTGACAAGTCCACTCCATCACTCCGACAATGTCAAAACCATTCCATCATCACTCGATCGTGGTCAGTACTCTTACCATCTTTCATAGTTTTTCTAGTCTTAATTTGCTTCTTGGAATTGCTATCTGCAGAGGATTTATATATTTTATCCCTTTCCTTCTTTATATCATAAACAGTTGATGAACCAATACTGTAGATGCCGCACAGCTTACGCACCGAAACACCACGGTCCATATTTTTCAGCAGTCTACTTTATCTTGGATCAGTATGGACTGGTGTTTATGTTTGACACCACAACTGACACTTTCATATGTCTTAGAAGTCACAGCTAGGGTTAAATTTAAGCAAAATAAGCTAAGAATCTCGCAGAATTGCGGTATCACCACCAACAAGTGCAGTGTAAAGAATGTAAATAACCGTGCCCTACACACAATGCCATCTGTGGTCACCCAGTAAACTAATCTGGTGGCCACAGTAATTTCAAGTTCCCTCACATAATTTTGTCCAGACTAAAGGAGGTGCCGAACCATCAGTTGCCAGAAAATCGGTGATGTACCTGTATATATGTATGACAAATGATGGAAGAGAAGAGCAAAAAGGTTTAATTGATTGTGTGATAGTGGATGAAAGGTTGAGAAAAGCTCTGGTAGATGCTAGAATTCTGAGAGGATGCTTTGGAGATTCTGACCATTTCTCAGTTCTTGTTGGGATGAGGATCAGGAAGAAGTAGAGGTATGGTGTAAGGAGGACTGGAAAGATAAAAGTGTTGACAAGTGAGAAGATGAATTAGAAAAGAATTCAAGGAGTATGAAAGGAGGGTGACCAAAATTTAAGATTGAAGTGCATTAGATGTAAGGATGCAGTCTTGTGTTTAGGGAAAGACTGTTAAAGTTTACAGAATTGATGGCTGAATACAAGGTTGTGAGATACAGGAATGAAAAGGGAAATGCTTGGTAAACAGGTGAGATTAGAAACACTGTGGAAGAGGAGAAAAAGGCATATGGTGGAATGCTCGAAAGGAATGTACCAGTTGAAGGTCAGTAAAAGAAAAGGGAAGAATATAAGATGTGTAAACAGAACCTTAAAAACCAATAGAGAAGAACAAAGAAAGAGTAGATAAAGATTTTGTAAGAGAGTTGAGTGAAAAGTTTAGGAAAAGAAAAAACTGTACTGGAAGCAGGTGAAAAAGGAAAGAGGTGGATGTAATAGTGGAAATGTTAATGTGAGAATTAAGGAAGGGTTGCTGAATCAGGAGGAAATGAAAGAAAGATGGAAGAAGTATTTTGAAGAACTGATGAATGTGGGAGGTGAGGCAGCAGTTGTTACATGCATGGTTATGGAGGATGAAAGGAGAAGGATACAAGTGTAAGGGCCTATAGCAAAAAGGGAGATGAAAAGTGCAGTCATAAGGCTGAAAGTAGGAAAGGCACCTGGAGTGGATGGGATTATGGCTGAAAAATGAAGTATGGAGGAGAAAGTGTGAAAGAATGGATGCATTTGATATGTAATTTAGCCTGGAAACAGAAGGTTGTGCTTGAGATTAGGGTGAAAGCCATTATTGTTCCTTTATTCAAAGGAAGAGGTGCTAAGGATGTATATAGCAACTGTAGGGGATTGAGTCTACAAGAGTTATGAGTGATAGAATGATGGAAGTGACTGAATGGAGAATAGTTTGGAGCAAAGAGGTTTAGGAAAGGTAGTGGATGTGTAGATCAAATGTTTTGGTGAAAATGACTTGGAAAAATGTTTTGCAAAAGGTAAGAAATTGTTTGCAGCTATTATGGATCTGAAGAAAGCGGATGACAGAGTGGAATGCTTTAAGGGATGTGCTAAGGATATACATGGGGTAGGAGGACAACTGTTCGATGACATGAAAGCCTTCTTTGCAGTAGAAAATGTATGTGTAAGAGTAGAGCAAAAGTTTTGGTGATGTCACTATGTCTTTTTAACATATATATGGATGGAGTAGTAAGAGAGGTGAAAGCAAAACCAAGGAAAGGAGGAGCAGGGATGGAGTGTGACAGTGAGGTAAGGTGGCTAGTGACAAGCCCATTTGAGGATAATACTGTGTTGTTTGCTGAGAGTGGAGAAGAGTTGTAAAAGGTTGTGTGTTTTAAGATATGTGTAAGTATAGGCTATTGAAAGGAAATGCGAGTAAAAGTAAACTAATGATGTTTGAAAGGAAACAGTGAAAGTATAGATTTTGCAAAACCCTGTAGTGAAAGCAGAAAGTGTACTAGATTCTGTTTTACATATGGGCAGGAAATGTAAGGGAATTTAAGTATTTAGGAGCTATTTTGGGTAAGTTTGGTGATATGGAAGGAGAGATAAGGGAGAGAGCAGTATAAGGTAGAAAAGTCTCTTGGTCCCTAATAGAATAATGAAAGGTAGAGGTGTATGGAAGTGAAGAAAGGATTAAGGGACATCATAGTTCTCCCAACCCTGACCTGTGCAGCCAAAACATTGACATGGAATGAGTCACAGATGTCAAGAATCCAGGCTGTGGAAATGAGCTGTTTAAGAGAAGCATGTGGTATGACTAGATCGAACTACATGGAAGAAAGAAATGAAAAGGTGAATAAAAGATGTGGTATGGCAGGGAATACAAAAGGGTTGAACTGTGGAGTGGGAGAATGTAATATTTTGAAAAGAATGCAAGATGAGGAGTTTACAAGGAGAGTGTATGATAGTACAGTTAAAGGGGTTAATGTGAGAGGAAGAGTATATGTGACAAGGGGAGATAGTGGAAGGGTACTGGAGGGAGTGAAATAGTGGAAGAATGCATGGATTAGTGTATGCAAGGGAGGAGTGTAAGGAGAGGAAAGTAGTGACCCTTTTGCCATGGCCAACCCTTTGATGCGAGTTCCTGAAGGGGATGGGCATTAGAGATGTAGATGGATATGTAAATCAATCAGTATGTAACCCAGTAATGCTTGCTGACCACATTTCCTATTCATGTGTGTTTGTTTATGTCCCTCTTTTTATACCAGGTATTTAACTTTCTAAAAGGGGAAACAGAAGAAGGAGTCACGCGGGGAGTGCTCATCCTCCTCGAAGGCTCAGACTGGGG
>JAUUDZ010029019.1:0-11056 GCA_032361705.1 Panulirus versicolor | reverse complement strand
GAAATATCCTCACTTGGCCTTCTCTGTTCCTTCTTTTGGAAAACCAAAAATGAGAGGGGAGGATTTCCAGCCACCCCGCTCCCTTCCCTTTTAGTTGCCTTCTACGACACGCAGGGAATACGTGGGAAGTATGCTTTCTCCCCTGTCCCCAGGGATATATATGTGTGTGTGTGTGTGTGTGTGTGTGTGTGTGTGTGTGTGTGTGTATGTATGTATGGGTGTGTGGGTGGGTGTGTGTGTGTGTGTGATCACTATTTTGAGTAAGTTTATTGTGTACTGTATACTTCAAGGGGGGGTGACTGCCCTGGGAGGTAATATGGGATGAATTATATGTAATCTCTTCGAACTACACTCTCTAAAGAACTAGAATTGTCGCAAGTACAGTCCCTGTGACCACTGGTGGCTTTAAATCCCCCGCCTTCGTGCGTAATTGTGATCTGCTCCTCCTAGCGGCGGCCGCTTCACAAATGTTGTGCGTTTAATCAAAGATATGATTGAAATGTTAAAAGTTACAGTATCGAAATGGATTTCAGTCAACTTTTCACGTAGATTATTTCACCTAAATCATTCCTTACTCATGCACATGACTGCCTCAAGTATATAAAATTATGTAGTGACAAGTATACTTCCAGAAGACTAGCTTGGGACGAGACCGGTCATGCTTGTGCGGGAATTTATTGGTACATAATACAAATAAAGCTTAACTGTATATTCACATATTGTATGTGTCATGCGATAAGATACATAAGGTTAATTTTTTATCGATGAATCAATAAGATTTTTTTGTTTTGTATCATCTTAATGTATATGTTTTGTGACTGATGTCAACAAAAGTTTTCCCGCGCTTTTCAGTCATCGTCAACACAAACTCCTGTTGCTTGTGACACGGTAGGAAGGAGGAATATTATTTACAATGTCGGTGAGTACTTTTGGTTACTCTTGTTTTATGGGCTACCGTATTAAAGTGGAGTAATCAGGGATTCTTCTTGATGAGATGTTTCCCATAGAGAGTTTTGATATATCCTTAACACTCACGTTTGATGACAGGCTGCTCTGTATGGTGCGTTGATGTTATCCAACCTGCACTTGAACACAAGCTAGCATAGTAAAAAGCTTACTGTAAGCTTTACCTATCATTATCAGCGTTTCAGTGAAATCTTTGAAGGAATGTGCATAGATATACACTACGAATACGTTAGCAGAAGGTGGATAGGTCTGCAGTGGATGAGGAAGGTTGGGGTGAAAAGGAGCAACATGGATTGCCTCTAAACCTTCATGCATATATTAAGAAAATTCAAACTGTTACTCTGCCGAATGATATGTCACACTGCAGTATTGAATTTGGCGTCCTCCTTGCTTGTGATTAGCTTGTAGTAATAACACTGTAGCAATGGTTAACCGCATAGTGCACATATACCATAATAACGTTTCTCTTGTACTCATGATAGCAACATGGCCAGAACAAAAATATATTTGGTAGAATTTTATGGTAACTGGTCTTTTGCCAGTTTTGCTCTAGATACACCAAAAAAATGAAATTTTGATTTGAAAATAAACGTCATACGATTTTTACTTTGACTAAGACAAGCTTTGTGATTTTAGCGTTTTTATTTTCATTGACAACTGATTGTAGGGAGGGCTAAGACTTATAAACCTCACATAAACTCCATAACAAATAATATTTATGGTAGAAACTTACCAATGTTAATCTGATATGCTGTCGTAGATTGCATGGAATAACTTTTTGGTAGGCAGTCACCATTCACCATGTGTTTGGTATTTTGTTGAAGTCATGAATGGGTTTGGTGTTATATATATGTTGAAAATTAGGTTCATGAGTTCATAAGATTTCAGCACCTTATGAATATTTGGATATGGTTTTATTTTCCAGGACCAACCAACATCTCCATCAGCTGTCATGAGCTCTCCTGAGCCCACCACTCCTAGTCGTTCCAGTTTGTCAGGCCGTCGACGACGTAGATCTTCCCGTGGTTCAAATGTGGACCCAGTTACTTCCTCTCCTGGTCGTGATCTCCCTCCATTTGAGGATGAAAGTGACCTTTTGGGGAATGACTTGCCCGTGGAGGAAGAAGATGGAGAAGAGCTGTTTGGAGATAATATGGAAAAGTGAGTTAAATGCTTATGTGATTTGCTAGTAGCTTCTTATTTCTTGCAATGTTTCATATTTGTTACTTCTAGATATTTTGTGCAGGCAGCAGTTTTTTATTTGGAGGACAATATTTAATGGTAATTTACCAGTTTTGCTATATATTTCACCTGGCTCTTAATACTGAGTTATTTTGATGTATTTTGCAGAAGTAATGTTATTCCTTGGATATAACAGAACTTAGCAGAAAATTTAGGGAAAGGTATGTTTTGGGCCTCTGACAAAGCAGGCTCTCATCTCAATGTTTGCAGGGCGTTTTGCATGGTACTATTATAATTTGAAGTCTTCCAATTGTAGACTGAACAATGGGAAACAAAATGCAGAACTGTCTTTTGAGGACAGGCTATTCGCTTGTGTTAAAGTCCTGTTTTTCTTTCATCAGTGACTACCGACACATTCCTGAGTTGGATGTTTATGATCGTGAAAACCTTGATGATTCCGAATTCTCAATGATGAGTGAAGGGGATCGTTTAGCAGCTGAAGCTCAGATGAGAAAGCGGGACCGTGATGAGGGTCTTGTCACTGGTCGTATGCGACGGGGCCTACTTTATGGTTAGTATGAATGTCTGAAAGATATAGTTACTTATTGTGGTAAGGACAAGTATGGTTGTCATCTGATTTTACTAAACAAATACTTGAATACTTTGAATTTTCCACTAGAGCATATTAGTAGGTGTAGTTAAACAAGTTTACATTGCAACTATAGTGGTGGGTTATCAGCAACTAAGATGAAAAAGTTGAAAGAGTGCATTACAGTGTGGTTGAAGAATGTTGGAATGAGATATGAATCGGAGAAAAGAAAGTTACTGACAGTTAAGAGCTTTGTGCACAGATGATTAACATTTATGTGAGCAAAGCAAAAAGAGGAGTAAGGGGAAAGGATATTGTTATGGTATGTATTTTTGAGAGGTTTGAAAGCATGAGGAAATGTTTTCAACTGTAATATTAAAAAGATGGGGAGACTCATACCAGTCAACAATACCATTTAGTGGGAAATAGCATATTGGATAAAAATTAGATTTTATGCTGGTCTTTGGATTAAATGCAAATGTAATGAGATAACTTTTGTCTTATTTTTTTCTTTATCAATCTAATTAATGTCTGGCACACAGATGACAGTGATGATGAGGAGGACCGACCATCAAGGAAGCGTCGCATGGCTGAGAGAGCTGTGGAAGGGGATGCACCGGAAGATGAAGAGGTAAGTGAAATTGGCTGATAAAATGTGTTGGAAGTGAAATGTTTGAATAAAAAAATGATGCTGTAAGAGAGAGGTGTGGTAGTAAAAGAAGTATGTATGATATAGCTGAGTAGAGTATGATGCAATGGTATGGACATATGGAGATGACTATGAGGGTTTACATTTCAGTAGCGGAGGGCACAGGGAAAGAGGAAACCAAGAAGAAGGTGAAAGAATGGAGTGAGATATTCCTTGAGAAGTTAGGTCCTGAACATTTTGGAGGATGTGAGGTAGGCATGGGATAGAGCAAATGGAGGAACGTGGTATACATATTGCCAGTTGGTTGAATAAGGGCATATAAAGTGGTTGGAGAAATTATGGAAAGGTTAGTAGGACTTGGTTATGGAAAGGTGGATCTGGTTTATTCATTGGTGGATGTGGGAGAATGAGGGCATTCTTTGTTCCTGGTCCTGTCTCAGTAACGCAGAAAACTGCAAACAATCATAAGAATTTTTTCTGACCTAGGAGTGTATCCTTTTTTTTCATGATACATCAGAATCTTTTTTGTTTCAGTTGATGGTGGTGTAAATATGTCCTTTTTTGTATTTTTTTCAAATGAATACAATAAATGAATAAAGAACTTTGTCAGTGTCAGAGGTATTTTGTTGTTACACCCCAACATATCTAAGATTCAGTTGAATTACTCATGAAGAAAGCTAGTCTTAAATTTTAGGAGCCATGGATAATTGATAGAAAAAGGTTGAGACACGGTAGTGTAAATATTTATATATACTGCACTGGAGGTGAGGGATTGTCTACTAAGGATGAGGAGGCCATTTCATCTTTTTTCAATTGTTATTGAGAGTTAAAGTGAATAAGAGCAAGGTTATTAGGTTCAGTAGGGTTGAGGGACAAGTCAGTTGGGATGTAAGTTTGAATGGAGAAAAATTGTAGGAAGTGAAGTGTTTTAGATATCTGTGAGTGGACTTAGCAGCGAATGGAACCATAGAAGAGGAAGTGAGTCACAGGGTGGGGGAGGGGGCAAAGGTTCTGGGAGTGATAAAGACTGTGTTGAAGGAGAGAACATTATCTCAGAGAGCAAAAATGGGTATGTTTGAAGGAATAGTATTCTAACGATGTTATATGGTGTTGTGAGGCATGGGGTATAGATATAATTGTACGGAGGAGGGTGGATGTGTAAGAAATGAAATGTTTGAGGACAATATGTGGTGTGAGGTGGTTAGATCATATATGTAATAAAAGAGTAAGAGAGATATTTGGCAATGAAATTTGTGTGGTTGAGATAGCAGAAGAGGGTGAGTTGAAATGGTTTTGACATATGGAGAGAATGAGTGAGAAAAGATTGACAAAGAGGATATTTGGTTAGAGCGAGAGGTACAAGGAGATGCAGGAGACCAAAGTAGAGGGGGATGGATGGGGTGAAAAAGGTTTTGAGCAATCAGGGACTAAACATACAGAGGGTGAGAAGTGTGCAAGGCATTTTTGATTGGAACGATGTTGTATACTGGGGTCAATGTGCTGTCAGTGAACTGAACCAGGGCATGCGAAACGTCTGGGGTAAACCTTGGAAAGGTCTGTGGGGCCTAGATTTAGTTAGGGAGCTGTGGTTTTGGTGCAAGCAAGGATGAATATGTACATGTATAAATGTGTATGTCTGTGTATGTATTTGTGTGTATATGTTGATATGTATATGTGCATATATGGATGTTTATTTATATATATGTGTATATGAGTGGATGGGCCATTTTTCGTTTGTTTCGTGGCGCTACCTCACTGATTCAGCTAACGGCAATTAGGTATGATATAACAAAGTTTTACATTTTCTTGTAAAGGAAAATTTTTTTCTAATTGAAGTGTGACAGCTTGAAGAATTTATACTTTAAAAAAGATTGTCATAAAACCAAATATACACTTGACAGTATTGGAGTACGAAAAAAGCCAAGGAACATAGCATTCCTTATATAGTCTGTATGACATAAAATCTTGTTTATGTTCATGTCATTACTTCATATTTCTCTTCTTACTACATAATCTTACTATATATGGAATATTTCAGATGATTGAATCTATAGAAAATCTTGAGGACATGAAGGGTCACAGTGTCAGAGAATGGGTTTCAATGCTTGGTCCTAGAACAGAAATTTACAACCGTTTCAAGAATTTCCTTCGCACTTATGTAAATGACAAAGGCAATAATCTTTACAAGGATAAAATACGACAGATGTGTGAAGAAAATAAATCATCATTTGAAGTTGATTACAACATAATTGCTTCTGAAGAACAGGTTCTTGCCTACTTCCTTCCAGAAGCTCCAACGGAAATGTTGGAGATCATGGACTCTGCTGCCAAAGATGTTACACTTTCTATGTTCCCCCAGTATGAAAGAATTACAAGAGAGATTCATGTAAGAATCACAGATCTGCCATTGATTGAAGAATTACGATCTCTCAGGTGAGTTGAAAGAATGTATTGGTAGGAAGTTACTTTTATGGTAGTTGACTATGGCTGTTACTATCCCATTTATTTTTGTATTTGTTTTCAAAATTGCCAGCGCTTTTGGGAGTATTAGAATTGGGAATTCTTTTTAGCATCATTACAAAGTCCAGAGAGTGTTCCATGTAGCATTTGTCATGTGCATTGCCTCATAGTTACTGGGACAGAAATTGGAAGGGTGGGAATATTGTGGAGAATATCAAGAACATCTCATCTAAGTTCCATGATCAGAGATGGAAATGTCTTGATTTTATAAGCCAGGTTAATATCCAGTATAGAGCAATTTTATGGGGAATATGGATCTATCTATCCATTTATATTTCTGACACGTTCCAATTGAAACTCCCTCAAGGGGATGGCCACGGCAACAGTCTCCATAACTAGTGAACTCCAGTGCCGCTTCTGAGGCTTTACTGCCTCACCCTTAACGGGCCACTGGCATAGGGTATCTCCAGTGTAATGTTTACAGAGATTCCTACTTAACGTTCCTGTTGACTTTTACCCAGTGCTCCTCCCTATTACTTCTGCTTAATGCTCCTTCTTAAATATTCCTACCAACTACTCCTGTTTCCTGCTCTTCCCATTTTGCCAAAAGGCAGGGCTAGCACATAGTGCTCACTGCAGGAAAATCTTGAGTTACAAAAAATAAGGTTACTCAGTTAAATGTCAAGAGTTACATATGACAAGGAAAGATTGTATGTCTCTGGATAGAATGCCAGTAATCCACATGTGGCTGAGGGAGAAAGAAAATACAGGTACCAGGGTCAGAGGAATGCATCTTAACAACCACTGAAGTGCTGGCTCACCAAGCAGCTGTCAGTAACCCTCCTGATATCCAGACGGGCAGTACTGGTAATGTACCTCTCTTGGTGTTGCTGCCAACCAACTAATGGAGGCAAAATCCAAATCAGTGATGCAGTGAAGTCTTCAGCTTCAGTTAGATCCACTGTCATCACAAAGAAAAGAGCTGGGCCAATTGATGATATGGAAAAATTACTTGTCATATGGATGGAAGACCAAATACAGAAGTGCATACCTTTTACCCCACTAACAATCCAGGCTAAGGCAAGAAGTCTTTTTGATACACTAAAACGGCATGTCGATGACCCTACGCAAATGTTTACAGCAAGTCATGGGTGGTTCCAATGCTTCCAAAGGCATTATGATTTTCATAATATAAAGTTTTACTGTGAGGCAGCGAGTAGCAGTACCGTAGGTACTGAAGCTTTTAAGGGATAGCTGCATAGGATAATTGTGGATGAGAAATGTAAGTGTTGTGAGAATATTTAAGGTAAGCTAGGCTAAGCTATGATGTGCAATAGTTTAGATGTATTAAATGTATTTTGACTTATATTTTCAACATACAATGGGTTTATTGGAACGTAGCCCCATCGTAAGTCGGGGAGCATCTGGAGTGATGAATATTATGTGGTTTGTAAAATGATACAAACAGATTATAAAAACATTAATCTTTGTCTAACATTTTATGTTAGTAATAACTCGGGCTTCACCACCCCCAAGCTGCCTGCCAAGAGGGTCCTGCGGTTCACCATCAGTGAGGCTGTGGGCTGCAGCTCAGCCAGGACTGGTACTTCCTTGTGTTTTTTTTTTTTTTATTATTATTAAAAAAGTTATCATTATTGGATTATTGTTAATTTCCGATAACTAAGCATTAAAATGATCAAATTATCGATATCAGACTTAAACATTGGTGTTATCAGATTATTTTTATTGAAGTTAACTCTTTAGTTATTGATGCCCAAAACTGATCTTTACTAAGCTAAAAGGGCATTCCACAAAACATGTCATATTATAATTGAAACAAGAATGAGTGTATATGTTGTTCAGAAAATATGAAAAAAGAATATGAGACTATGTATGAAGTTTTGTGGCCAAAGGTGGAATTTCATTTCCAAACTTGTGTAATGGGGTCCTGTGTCATTCAGGTCTTTGAAGACTGAGAAACGATTGTGAAAGTCCCATAAGTATCTAATGTGCAGAGGCAAGTTCAAAGCTTGTATAATGTGTCATTCAGTTCTTTAGAGGCTGAGAAACATTTATATAAAGTCCCATGAGTATCCAATTTAGGCTAAATTTTGTAGTTATGACCAACGGTACATTTCTGGTTTGAGGTACATCCCAGCAACAGATGTACAAAATACAACGGATAAAGCATTCCTTATGTGTCTGTCTAGCTAGTCATGCAACATAACCAGGGTTTGGCTTCTTACAGTGAAGGGGAACAAGGTGATCTTTAAGTGTCTTGTTTATGCTCTGTAGGCAACTCAACACACCCAAAAAGGGGGTATTTTGATTGGAATAAATGTTACAAGTTGTGATCATAGTTCTCCTTTTGTATTTACAGTATTTCTCATAAACGTTGTCCATTGTAGATTAAATGTGGGTTTTGTGCTCAGAAGGCTAAGTTCAACATTAGCATTATGGTATTTTAATAAAACATATTACACACAAGTAGAATTATGGTATTTTAATATAACATATTACTCATACCTTGTGTGTTGGAGAAGCATTTTTATTTGCAGTCTGTGGCTACCCAATAGATTTTACTGTGCACACAGAATTAAAGATAATAAGTGGCTACATTAAGGACAGTACCACCATACAGCACTTTTTTTTTCCCCCACAGATATGATGTTGATTTTGACAGGATGTTCATGTATGCTGAGTGACTCATTTCCTGTTGTATTCCACAATGTTAATTTTCCCATTGTCCGCAGACAGCTTCACCTGAATCAACTCATTCGAACTTCTGGTGTAGTAACATCTACAACAGGCATCCTTCCACAACTTTCAGTAGTCAAATATGACTGTAACAAGTGTTCTTATGTACTAGGGCCATTTGTTCAGTCACAGAACTCTGAAGTGAAGCCAGGATCATGTCCAGAATGTCAGAGCAAAGGACCATTTTCAATTAACATGGAGCAGACTGTATACCAAAATTACCAAAGGATCACACTGCAAGAATCCCCAGGCAAGGTTAGTTTTTGAAGAACTCTTCGTTTTAATTGAATTTCTTTACATACTTGCTCACTGTTTCCTGCATTATTGAAGTAGCTGCAAGAACAGATGAAGGAAAGGTGTCATTCACTCACATCTATTTCCTGTCTTATCTATCTATATCTGTGATGCCTGTTCCATTCTGGAACTCCCTCAAGGGATTGGCCATGGCAATAGAGTCTTCATAACTAGTGAGTTCTGTTGCTTCTTCTTAGCCTTTAGTGCCTCACCCTTTGACAGGCTACTGGCTGAGGGCAAGTCTAGCACAGTGTTTGCAGAGGCTCCTTCCTAATGTTTCTATTGACTACTTCTACCTATTGCTCCTACCTACTACTGTTTATTGCTCACCATATTGCCATAAGACAGGGCTGGTACATAGTACTCTCCACAGGAAAATCTAGAGTTATGACAAATGAACTGTGTTATTTAAGTTTTGTAAAGTGTTATGTGTGACAAGGAGAGATTGTATGTGTGTAAACAGAATGCCAGTAGTCCATGTGCAGGTTAGGCAGAAAGAAAAGACAGTTACCTGTGTCAAGAGGAGTGCAACTTGACAACCACTGAAATGCTGATTTACTATGCAGCTGCCACTAACCCTCCCAGTACCCAGGTGGGTAGTGCAGGTAATATACCTCCCTGGTTATTGGCTGCCTACCAGTTACTGCCTAGAAAGACATTAGGCTTCAACTGTTCTGATTTATTCTTCAGCGTCTATAGTGTGCAGGTATTTCAGCAACATTCATACTGATTCTATTAAGCTAATTGTGTAATGTATTTGATGGTAAGGCATGTATATTACAAAGAAATTTGTAGGCTTTACATCATGTAACGTGTAGCAAGAGCAAAACTCTTATCTCTGTTGTTATAATGTCGTCCCCTCATACTAGTTTTAGAACAATCATTGGCTCTTACAAAACTCTAAAACCATATGGTCAAGGTACAAGGAGACATTATTTATAAGGCTTTCATATGTGGTGCACTCTATTTTCTGTCTGTTGTGTATAATGCATCAAACCCACAGCCTCCTATCCACAACCTAGCCCCACAGACCATTCCTTGATTTCCTCTGGCAATTGCTTCATGTGCCCTTGTTCAGTCCATTGACAGCATGTCATCCCCTATATACCACATCCCTCTATTACTTGTAATTTTGTCATTCTGTCCCCTTGATTAGAATCTCAGTTGTTTGAGACATTCATTCTGCTATCTGAATGCTTCTTGTTAGATTACCAAGAATAAGTTAAAGTTTAATGATGCACTATTGTGGCTTGTAACGCATCTTGTATTTCTTCATTAGGTTGCAGCTGGTCGCCTTCCTCGCTCAAAGGATATCATCCTTTTAGGTGATCTCTGTGATTCATGTAAGCCTGGAGATGAAATAGAGGTGACAGGAGTTTATACAAACAATTATGATGGATCACTCAATACAAATCAGGGCTTCCCAGTATTTGCAACAATCATCATGGCAAATCACATTGCCAAGAAGGACAATACTAATGCTATTAAAGGTTTGTCTTTAGCCCTGATTTTACTAAAAATTGATTCACAGTATGTTTGTTGCAGTTAATTATTCCACATTCCACTACAGAGTTTGGTCCCGAGAAAATTTTTTATTAATGCATCATTATGGACCCCAGCAGTATTTTCTGAAAATACTCATTTGTTTTTGATGTAAATAATTATTTGTTGTTTAAGCACAAGTTCAGAAGAAATTCTTAATGAAAATTTAATCTTACAGCTCTGACGGATGAGGACATTAAGGCTATTGTTAGTTTAAGCAAAGATGAACGTATTGCTGAGAGGATTGTGGCTTCTATGGCTCCCTCTGTCTATGGTCATGAAGATATAAAAAGGGCTCTTGCACTTTCTTTGTTTGGTGGTGAAACAAAAAATCCTGGTAAGTGATTTGTTGTTCTGTTGTCCAGATTTGTGTGAGTTTCTTTTAATATAGGTAAGTACATTGTATAACTTTATATCATGTTTTTTCAGATATTGCCCATTATTTATTTATTTATTTATTATACTTTGACGCTGTCTCCCGCATTAGCAAGGTAGTGCAAGGAAAAAGACAAAAGAATGGCCCAACCCACCCACATACAAATGTATATACATAAACGCCCACACACGCACATATACATACCTATACATTTCAACGTATACATACATATACATACACA
>JAUUDZ010029008.1:0-11057 GCA_032361705.1 Panulirus versicolor | reverse complement strand
TGCTGTATCATCAGCGAACAACAACTGGCTCACTTCCCAAGCCCTCTCATCCACAATAGACTGCATACTTGCTCCTCTCTCCAAAACTCTTGCATTCATCTCCCTAACCACCCCGTCCATAAACAAATTTAACAACCATGGAGACATTATGCACCCCTGCCACAAACCGACATTCACTGGGAACCAATAACTTTGCTCTCTTGCTACTCATACACATACCTTACATCTTTGGTAAAAACTTTTCGCTGCTTCTAGCAATTTACCTCCCATGCCATATACTCTTAAAACCTTCCACAAAGCATTTCTTTTCAACCTATAATATGCCTTCTTCAGATCCATAAGTGCTACATACAAATCCATCTATTTTTCTAAGCTTCTCAAATACATTCTTCAAAGCAAACACCTGATCCACACACCCTCTACCACTGAAAAGGGTAGTCAAGCACTTGAATATCTCATTTTTTGCCTCGTTCATTATCCTTGATTGAAATTTATCAGGATCTGCCATTTTATTTATTTTCATTCCATTTATTGTTGATAGTATATTTTCTTCTTTTATGTCATTTTCGTACAAAACATTCTGCTTTCTTGTCATTGCAGCTGAATCCAGGCCATGGATTGTGTCTTTGATTGTAAATACAGCTACAAATTTTCTTTCAAGATTTTTACCATGGCTTTTTTGTCTCGAATTTGATCACCATTTTTCCATATGCTTCATATTGACAATTGCTTTGTTAAAAAACCTTCTTACTTTCTCTTCACAAATTTCCATAACTTACTCTATGATATTGGTGTTTTTGGTGTCTTGAGTTTCTTATGAGCTACTCTCTCAGACAGGTGGCTCTTTTGTATTTCACTGTTCCACCACCTTGGCTTTATTTTAGAAATGTACTGTCCACTATGCATTTGCACATACTTATGTTCCCATTACTGCTTTGAAGGTTTTGCTGAGGTTTTTCTAAGCTACATTCATATAAATTTCATTGACCATATCATCCCAGGTTTGTCTGTCAGGAGCACTGTGAAGATCATTAAGATTTGTAAGTTTGAAATTGGGCCTTCTTTCTGACTGTCATGTTAATCAACATCAGTTGTACCAAACTTTTCTCCAACTGCAACATTATTAACAAGATCCTCATTTGTACTGAGAACTAAATCTAATATATTCTTGTGGCAAACGGGTTTCTCAACAACTTGGATTAAAGCACGTACATGCAAAGTTAGGTAGAGTCCATACCCAGAGCTACTTGAAAGGGATTCTCCTGTTTAGATACCTGTATCTTAGAATATGATAAAATCTTGTTCATTACAAATTTCTGCTTACTGGTCATAAAATCTTTCATCTACCTCTAGTGTCTGTGCAAGGGAGCCTGTGAAGTAGTCTTAGTGTTATTTTCTTATGAAATTTATCTTTAATTTCTACAAAAGTGAAATCTTTATTCTTAATGGATGTAACTTTTTTATAGAGGGATTTAAATGAGCTTTAATAAAGAGCAAGACCCCACTGCCTACTTTGTTCCCCTATCCCTATTAAACAGAGTGTATCCTGGAACTGCATATTTGGTGAGGAAATCTCTGTTGTTGATATCTAACCAAGATTCGGTAATGAGAATCATATTATTATTTCCCTCTAACAATGTTGTCTTTAACCCTTCAATTTTCTTGTATAGACTGTGAGCGTTAATATGTTTTTAGATGAGACTTAGAGCTATTTTAAATGGTACTTATGGAGGAGGTATTGAGTCTGCTTCACATGGGCTTTTTTTCTTTTATCAAAATGCATGTGTACGCTCACTGAGGAGCTTTATCTAAATGTTTAGCTCCTGCTTCATTCAGGTATAGTCTGTCCTTCATAAACATACCTGATTGCATGTAGAAATGCTTCCTTAAGTTTATTAACTCAACTCCCTCCTGAAAGCAGAGTTTCACTAGTTTGTTACTTAGATTGAATGCCTTACTAAATATGGTACTCCCAATGCCAATCCTGGGAAAAACTCCTGAAACCATAATGTTATTAGTTATATCTTGGAAGCATCAAACAAGCTGGCAACATTTCTCTGACAGCTCCTTTGATCTCTCCTTAACTATATCATTAGTATCTACATGATAAATATCAAGTGTATTATCATTAGTGCCAGCACAAACCTCCTCTACAGTGTCAGCATCATGATTTACCTCGCACTAGAAAGACAAAAGTTTATCTGGCATGGTTTTCTGGTGGAGAATTCCTCCAGCTGTCCTCGGATCTTAGAGTTGCTGAGGAGCCTTACTTTTTTCCGTTTTCCTCAGCATCATCCAAGGCCTGAAACTGATTTTTTGTAATTATTGGCATCAAAGGTAAATGTTTATGGAGTCTCACATATTACTGCCCTACCAGGAAGGGTTGGATTTCGTGGGTGAAAAAAGGATTACTTTGGGGTGTCTCAACACCCACAGCACTGCTTTATGATAATGATGGCTCACTGCCTAATTCTCTCAGAAAGCTGAATTCACTGATGTCCTGAAGGACATCTATCGTGTATGTTAGAAGAGTTATTTTATCAACCAGTTTTACCTACAGGTTCCATCTGTCCATGCAAAACCTGCAAATCAAAGGCATCACAAGATTATTGCAAAATTGAATTTCAAACATCCCACTGCATGCAGAACACTGTTTACCTGCTGGCATGCTGAACTGGCAAAGAAAAATGTTACAAGTAAAACAACTGAAAAATGGTCACTGAGCTTTTGACCTGATGAGCAGTGAACATCTTTCTTATGCTTCAGGAGCTCGGATTTCCTTTATGATGCCATAATTTCTCTGTTCAAGTAACCTGTGGCACATGTATAGAATGATTACATGTTAATTGGAGTTATGAGGGTTCTTGCTAAAGGGGCAAATATGCAGTTTGTTGGGATGAGAAAGCCTGAAAAGTGAGTCAGTTGTTTGCATATGATAGAGCTCTGGTGGCTGATTCAAGTGAGAAACTGCAGAGGTTAGTGACTGATTTTGGAAAAGTGTGTGAATGGAGAAAGTTGAGAGTAAATGTGAATAAGAGCAAGCTTATTAGGCTCAGTAGGCTTGAGGGACGAGTTAAATAGGATGTATGTTTAAATGGAGAAATATTGGAGGAAGTGAAGTGTTTTAGATATCTGAGAGTGGACTGAGCAGCAAATGGAACAATGAAAGCTGAAGCGTGTCACAAGGTGGGGATGGGGTGAAGGTCCTGGGAGCAATAAAGAATGTGTGAAAGGAGAGGACGTTATCTTGGAGAGCAAAAATGGGTATGTTTGAAGGAATAGTAGTTCCAACAATTCTGTATGGTTGAGGCATGGGCTATAGATAGGGTTGTATGGAGGAAGGTGGATGGATGTGTTGGAAATGAAATGTTTGAGGACAATATGTGGTGTGAGGTGGTTTGATCAAGTGAGAAATGAAAGGGTAAGAGAGATGTATGGAAATAAAGAGTATGGTTGAGAGAGCGGAAGCAGGTGTGTTGAAGTGGTTTGGACATATGGAGAGAATGAGTGAGGAAAGATTGACATAGAGGATATATGTGTCAGAGGTGGAGGGAACAAGGAGAAGCGGAAGACCAAATTGGAGGTGGTAGGATGGAGTGAAAAAGATTTTGAGTGATTGGGGCCTGAACATACAGGAGGGTGAAAGGCATGTAAGAATAGAGTGAATTGGAACAATGTGGTATACTGGGGTCGATGTGCTGTCAGTGGACTGAACCAGGGCATATGAAACATCTGGGGTAAACCATGGAAAGGTCTGTGGGGCCTGGATGTGGATAGGGAACTATGGTTTTAGTACATTATCCGTGACAGCTAGAGACTTAGTGTGAGCGATTGTGGCCGTTTTTGTCTGTTTTCCTGGAGCTTCCTTGCTGAGGCAGGGGGTAGCAATGCTGTTTTCTTAGGGGGCAGGTAGCTCTGGGAATGTATGAAGACAAGCAAGTATGAATATGTTAATGTGTATATATGTATATATCTGTGTATGTGTATGTATACGTATGTATACATTGATATGTTTATGTATATGTGTTTGTGTGGGCATTTATGTATATATATGTGTTTGTATGAGTGGATGGGCCATTCTTCGTCTGTTTCCTGGCCCTACCTCGCTGACGTGGGAGATGGCGATCAAGTATGACAAAAATAGATAAGTATATTTTTGCATAAGAAAAGAAGCATTCTCTTGTAAGATATTGATTGAAAAAGTGACCTTTTTTTTACACTGGAGTCAGAAAATTAATTGTATCAAACTCTTATGTAAAGCAAACAAGCAAAAATGGCATTTGATTTTGGTTATATCATAATTTCTGGTTGCTTTAATTAGAAATGGTAAAAAAAATTAGAAAATAAGGTTTTACCACTAATAAATAAATAAAATAAATAATATATAATGCGTGTGTGTATATACATATATGTATATATATATGTGTGTATACACCAACAGAGGGATAAGAATCCTGGGTAGGGTGTCTGGCTGCATTGGCCAGATGGAGCTTAAAAGACACATACTAGATTTCTTGTGTTTTTATGTGTGTCCCAACCTTACTTCAGTGGGGGTAGCATGGACTTTAGTCTCATGTGGCTCTGATAGTGTGACAAATATGTCAATGGAGAGACAAATGTAGATACACCAACAAAGGGATAATAACCCTAGGTAGGGCGTCTGGCTGCCTCGGCCAACGTAGGTTAAAAGACTCGCACACTAGATTTCAACTGTTTTTAAATGTGTCCCTAGACTTCAACTGTTTTTAAATGTGTCCCAACCTTATCTTAGTGGGGGTAGCATGGACTTTATTCTCATGCGGTTCTGATAGTGTGACAAAAATGTTGACATATTTGTCACATCATCGGAGCTGCATGAGATTAAATTCCATGCTACTCCTACTGAGATAAGGTTGGGGACATGTAAAAACAATAGAAATCTAGTTTGTGTCTTAACCTCTGTTTGGTTGAGGCAGCCAGGCACCCTGCCATGGTTCATATCCCTCTCTTGGTGTATATGTATTTGTCTGTCCATGAACATATTTGTCACACCATTGGAACCACTGAGGTGAGGTTAGGATACATGTAAAAACTTTAGAAATCTAGTGTGTGGTCTTTTAACCTCTGTGTGGCTGAGGCAGCCAGGCACCCTACACAGGGTTCGTATCCCTCTGTTGGTGTATATATATTTGTCTGTCTATCAACATATATGTGTATGTGAGTGAATGTGTTTGTCTTCGTCTGTTTCGTGGTGCTACCTTGTTAACATGGGAAACAGCGATCAAGTATAAAACAATTATGGTTACATATGCACTATATTTGTCTTACTTATGTGTTTGTAGAATGCTCTTTGATTTCCATCCTTTCAATGGATAATGGATAATAAGAGTAGAATACGGGGAAATTTGATTTGGTATGCCATGAGGATCAAGGAAACTCCAAAATGTATTGTGAAATAAAAAAGGTTGAGAAGCCCTGAGCTAAGCTAAGCACTATTCATTGTTTATACTGCTGGATGCCAAGAACCTTTCTCAATGCTATAAGGCTCCTTAGGAACCAAGTGTTGTCCATATGTGTACTACTATTTAAGTCTATAGTATGTCTCTGCTCTTCTTCTTTCTTCCATATTTTTTGTGATGCACCTGTTAAGCATATATCAATTAGTTCTAGTTTCTCATTATTTTCATTGTAGGGTTACACATCATGCCAGTATTGCAGTAGCTGTCAAGTTCCTTCTCTCTGGCTCAGGGTTCTGCCTTTTACTTTTGCTTGGCATACAGGTGGATTGCTGGAATGCAGTCAGCAAACATACACCCTTTCAATATGTTACATAACACCTGATAAACGATAACTCATATTTGTCTTTAAATCTCAAATTTACTTTATTCTTGGGGTTTAGAAAGAGGTAAGAAAATTGGTCAAGTATCTCCCACATGTTAAATGAAGCAAGTTACAAAGGCAGGAGTAAGAGCTGGAAACCTCCTATTGTACTGTCACTCCAAATTCCATAACAGGAATAGTCATGCAGAGATTTGTCATGGAAAGTTTAGGCTGGGATGTCTCAAGTGGTAAGCTTTTTATTTTTACTTAGGGGTTGGTGGTTAGTTATGGAGTGTTTTGGATGGGAAGGGGTCTAGTGCTGTTGCAAAGAAATGAGTGCTGAGCATTGTTGAGGTGGGATTGTATCGAGAGTATCTGTTTCATTGTGTAGGTGCTGAGTATTTTGGTTGCTATGCAGCTTTCATTGTGTAGGTGCCGAGTGTTTTGGTTGCTATGCAGGAAGTAAGTTTTGAGTGCTCTGTTTTGTATGGTTTGCAGCTTTTTTATATATGCTTTTGAGTGGGGAAATAACCAGGCATGTAAAGCATAATTTAGGGTGGATCAGATGAAATGTTAGTATAGAATGCTATGAAATTCTTTTTCTTGACCAAATCTGCTACCAGTTAAGTGTTATGAGATTTGATTTTGTTGTTTTTGTGTTGATGTTTTTGGTGTGGGAAGTGAATGATGTGTATTGTATGTGATGCCAAGAAAAGTCTGTGTTTTCTTCATGTAAAATAACAGAAAGTGTATCTGGATTTGTATCTGTCTGGGGTTAAAAGAGTGATATAAGACTTTAGAGGAGATATGGACATTTTATTCTGGGTAAACTGTTGTTCTACATGTGTAATGTATTGCTGCATGTTTGTTATTGCTACTGTGGTGTCAGGGTTTTGTGATGTGATTGTGAGGTTATCTCTTATGAAAATTTTTTCTCACTGTGGTTTACTGGAGGTCATGTAGGAGGAAACTGAAGGGTTAGAGAAAGTAGTGCAGTAGAAATGTACATATATATAAATTTGCAGTGGAGTTCCATTCCTGGAAATCCTGAGGAAATTTTTTTGTATCCAACTTTATATGTGGAGTACATAGGAACAGTTAGCTTAAGAACTACACACCACACTCTTTCTTCATTTATTTTACATTATGTTTAATGAAAACTTACTAGAAAATTTGATGTGTGTCATATGAGTTTAATGCTGTCAATTATTTGGTGTAAGGTGGAGTGCATGTTTGTGGACTGAATGCCAGAAACCTACATATGTGTGAGGCAGAAAGATAAGATAGAAACCTGGGCTATGGATGAGAACTTGAGAGCCACTTTAATACTGTTTTTTAGCAACACTGTCATTAACACTCCTGTGCATTCACTGGTGGTGTTGCATTCCTTGTCTCTTTACCTCCCATCTACTGCTGTGCATGTGTGCATCTGGAGGGGTAAGTGTGAACTGTTTTATAATACAGATAATTTTAAAGAAAAATTGTAAAGAAAGCAGTTTTTTTTTTCTTTTTTTCATACTCTTCACCATTTCCTGCATTAGCGAGGTAGCATTAAGAACAGAGGACTGGGCCTTTGAGGGAATATGATGGGAAACATCAAGTAAGAAGCAACCAAAGATAACAAACTATTTTTATTTGCTTCAAATCATCAAAGGAAATATAAAAATCATAGTATTTTTCTATCTTCTAAACAGTGAAGATACATGTGAATAGTACTTTACTGCATGGACACTTTCTACTATGCAGGCAGTAAGCACCTCCGTGGTTGTTCCATATCATTCTGCATGATTTTCAGCGATGACAGGAATCATAGGTTTTCCTTTGTATACCCTTCCTGAATCTAAATTTGGTACTCAAGTTAAACAAAATTAGTGTACCTTTACCAGCATATTGTATGATTAACATCTAGTCTAGAAGTTGCCAAATGATCATAATTTTCATCAACAATATGAATGCCAGGGAGGATTACCAACTTTTATGGCACAGTTATTTTTTTAAGGGGAACCTTTGATATTGCCCTAGGTTAACAATACATGAGAAACTGGCTGAATGAGAATGCAAGCCTCGACATTGAAAGAATGCAACATGTAGTTTTGCTAGTTACAAAGAAGCGGCTGCATCCAGAAGTAAACATGTTAGGTTATGCTATTATCCTATTGGAAACAAACCTAGGGAACAAGACCTACATCAACAAAGCTCTACAGAACATTGGTAACTACTGCAATAATAAACATGTAAAGACAGCCAAGCGACCCTGGGACTCTATCCACTTAGGTTATACTTTCCAAAAATATCAGTTACAATGATGATTCAGGAAGGAGTGCCTAATGTCACTCTAGTATGACATAAAATTATTTCAGCTACAGACATATACACCTTACTTAGAAAAAATGAGCTTTCACAATGAAACAATACTGAAAGAAAAGCTTTCTAAAGTCAATTATTACATAAAATCAAAATGGTTCAGACATGAAATGTTTGACAAAAGTTATGTGTATGTGTTTGTGTATATGAAATAGTAGAGCACAAGATGTGTGTAACCATTTTTCATCTATATATTCATACATAAGATATATAAAAATCCCATACTTATCAAGATTCTGGACAGAAATGCTCTCAAACAAATGTAATCATATATTTCAGTATGATAGTAGAGAACATTTACAATAAATGGCATCTTACAACATAAATGATACATTACAGTATGCCTTAAAGACTAACAAAATTGCTACATATATACTCAATAATATAAATCATGTAGTATTATATTGCAATAATACAGAAGAGATCATTGCCAGTACATCAAATCTAGAAATATGTATGTCTAAAATGAAACCTGCAAAAAAATTTTGATGACTCGGTGTTATGGCTACCTTGGACTGCCACCTAATGCTGCAAACTGAACTAGTCTTAACATGAGCACCACATTCAAGCAAGCTGAACACTATGAATGGATTGCTAACCTGTGCTCCAAGTGTCATGAGGAAGTCCCTTGCTGTATGACACCTATGTAAGTGTGTACATTTGTTGAGAAATACTGTATTGTGCATCTGTTCCTCATATGCTCATATTAGGAACAGATGTATGCACTGGGGTAAGAAAATCCTCTATGTATCTTTTACATTCATATATTCACTTGTATAGTACGTTAATTCTTTAAAGCCAATCTTAGTATACATTTATAATTTTTTTGTTCTAAAAATTGTTTACTGTTGATGCAATGGTACATATAATTTCCATAAGCCATGTAAATACTCTTTACTTTATTCAATAATTTTTCTTCATGTCCGCCATATCTTTATTTCAAAAGTATATGCCATACAGTCAGTACTATATACCCACACTACTGGTCGATTAGTTAAGAGGACCTTCCTGAATCAGAACTTCCATTTTCTATAAGGAGGATTATCTCTACCAAGTAAAAGTTACCAGAATCTTACAGCATGAAGTAATGATTCTTAGTTTACCTTGAATAATAAAAGATTTCAATAAAAAAGGTTGAAGCAAGGCTTTCATGTTGCTACTACTGTACATTACCTGGTGTAATTTTACAGAAGCCAATGGTAGAGCCGATCACCTACTGAAATAAGATTTAAAGTATGTAGGTAGAATATAAAAAAATCTGTAATCCTTAAGACCGGTGTTTAAATTTTGAGATTTTACAGATTTCAGAAATACAAAACACAAAACATGGATCACATCATACACATAACTTTAATGAGTCTGTTTTGTATACCTAATACAGGTTTAAATGTTACTTGCTTGTAATATATGTATATATACTACATAAAACATTCAATAAATATTTACTATAATCATATACTGGAAACTCATGTTTCAAATTGGTGGTAATCTTAATGGTAATCTTAATGTGGTGGACCTTAGATATTTGTAGTTTACATATTTTAGAAAGACGGATACTGGTATCCAATACGTCATCTGTATCACAAAACCACAAACCATTCAATGTGAACATGAATCTAAGATTTATTTTTTCAAATATTAAAATTCCTTGTTATCATACCAATGCAATATCAAACAACATGATTCAAATATAATGATAATAATATTGTTTGCCATTTTCTAGCCTAAAGCAACATTCTAAATTTGAACCTGCAAATAAATTGCTAATAAGTGTGTATTCATCATTGCCTTACTCCAAGCAACCTACTCTTGCAAAGGACAGCACAACCTATATCCACTCCACAACAAGACATGATGTCAATGAAAATGACATTGTGAATCAGATAATGAGTTACATCATACTGTGCAGTAGTTACATGTTCTACAATAATGCAAGTTCTGTAGACTGCCGTTTTCCTGTGTTCAGTTATTTACAGCTAACCCATGTCAGTAAATTTCTTAGGTATTTTTTGCTTTTCTATCTCCATAACCTTTGTATACAGTAGACTTCTGCATACTTCTGCATGCAGTATTATATAATGTCAGATACCCTAAATTCTATTACCTGCACAAAAAATTAGAAATAGGAAGTTTAAAACAGCCTGAATGTAAATCAATGTATGAATAATTTTACCATTAAAAAATTCTTATATATCACTGATAAAAGTATCCATAGTATAAGCAAAGAAATGCATATAATGGCATATATGAAAATTACAAACATCAATATTCAAGTTCTGAGTGTCTAATACTTGTTTTTATGATTAAACTCTACATAGCAAATGGTGAAATATTTGCAGTATATGTGATATACAATGCTTAGGAAGGGAACCTCAAAAACCTGAAACACCCCAAAATTCACCAAGCCCTCTTGTTTTAAATTAGTGGATAATATTGTTTATTTGCACACACATAATGAGAAGAATATGTTATGTAATTTGCTTCTGCGATACAGTATGAAGAAATGTTAAAACATGAAACAAAATGCCAAGTCAATAACATATACATTTATTTATTTATTATACTTAGTCGCTGTCTCCTGCGTTAGCGAGGTAGTGCATGGAAACAGACGAAAGAATGGCCCAACCCACCCACATACACATGTATATACATAATTGCCCACACACACACACACACAAATACATAACCATACATTTCAATGTATACATACATATACATACACAGACATATACATATATATACCTGTACATATCCATACTTGCTGCCTTCATCCATTCCCAATGCCACTCCGCCACACATCAAATAGTGTGCGAGGTAGCGCTAGGAAAAGACAACAAAGGCCACATTTGTTCACACTCAGTCTCTAGCTGTCATGAGTAATGCACTGAAACCAC
>JAUUDZ010028997.1:0-11057 GCA_032361705.1 Panulirus versicolor | reverse complement strand
ACACACACACACACACACACACACACACACACACACACACACACACACACACACACACACACACACACACTTCTTTGCATGCCGTATAACCTCATTTCTAAAAGCTTACAACATCAGAGGACAAATGAATAGTACCTCAACTTTCTGCCAGCTGCAAAAAAAGCATGCCAACCTTCTCCTTCACTGTACCCTGTACAAATCAACTGACTACTGTTCACCGGTGGTATCAGCACGAAACCCGTTACCATATGAGACATGAGATCATACAGAAAGACTGTATCAGAAATACGACTGTGAGATTCAGTTGAAGGATTCATCAGGTGTTTATATTTGGACAGCAGCTGGTAAGACTGCATTCATTTTCCTCTTGGATCCAATAGGGTCCCAGTGTTAATATTCGACCATATGAATAGCAGATCTCACTACTTAAAATGGTGTAAGAAATATAAAACTATAACTGTATTGGAGGGATACATGAAAGTACGATTGCTACAATCCACTTAAGGTATTTGCCAAAAAGATAAATTGTTGGGATCAGTTTTGATCTGGAAAAATCAAAAAACTACATGCCCCACTATGCAAATAAGAGTTTTTATATGGTATGGATAGAAAAACGAAAACAAAAGAATGTCATAGAATCCATCTGGATCCGCAGTCATTCGAAGATTTTTATTACTTCTGCTATTTCTGTCATTCTGTATCTGACACACCAGCGATTACTTCTGTCTTGTACACTAATTGCAAAAGAGGTAGGAACCATAAATTCTTGTTGACACATTTTCAATACAGAGCACCAAGAGGTACTCGGGAAATCCTCTAACTCACCAACAATTGTGCAATGCCTTGATTAGAATTTCTGCTGTACTTTTTAAGAACATTATGGTGAGTGTAGATGTTTAAAAGTGGATGAACATATATCTATATGCATGTCCTTTCGTTCATCACCTTATGGTTGATTTAGAGTTATTAATCCACTTGTGATAAATGTAAGAGGTAATCAAATCACCATGTAACAGATGTTTTTATTATGAAAATAAACTTATAGGGATTTAGAAAGCTTTTGGTCGATGCCAAAAACACGAGTCAGTAGACCTAGACCTGGACAGCGATAAATCCCAATGAAAAAGACCTGAGGGACAAAGTTACTGGCGCGGGGGAGATGCCACAGTCATCCAACGATGGGACGACGGCTTCCCGAGCCCAGAGTGAAAAGATGTGCTTATATTTGTGTGTGTGAGAGAGAGCCAGGGTCTCCGCGCCCCTTGCTTACCTCCTTCAGGCACGCTAGGACCCATGACGTGATGTGTACAAGACTATCATGAGTTTCTCTCCTGAACGTGTCTACCTGAAGACGGAAGGGTGCGACAGAGGCCTTGGCTCAGATAAGCTCGTAACTTGAGAGTAATGATTCTTTGGTATCCTAGCCAGAGATCGGTCCGTGCTGCTTAACACGCACTGAGCTATAATTAATCGTCTCCCCACCCAGAAGTTTAGGATTCTTGCAAGGTTGTCCACAGGACCTTGCCCTCCTGCTTTCTCCTCCTTATCACTTTTCTTTTCTCGTCCACGCGAAGTGCTTCTGGACCATCACTGCACAGAAGTAGTAACGAGTTGTATTGCAACTGTCATGCTGGATCAGGCAACTATGCAATTTAGACCCAGTGTGGAGACCCAACGCTACGTGCCGAAGTCTTGCCTCATGCACGGTGAGGAACCATGGGACGGCTGCGACACACTCAGGCGAGCACCAGCGTTACTGTCTTTATTGCTACAGCTGTAGGTCCCACCGCCGATGCTGTTACCATCGTTAACGGAGCTGTCATAGTTCCCCATTCCTGCGAACAGACAACGTCAACATCAGAACACAGGGTGAACTAAGACAACAATATGCTCCTTGATACTGTAATTTTAGAGTGATATTTCATACAATGAAACATACCATAGCTGCAAAATAAGCAGTAAACATATCATAGCTGCAAAGTAAAGCACTAAAATCATAATTCCAAACGAATATTAAAACACTAAAATATTTAGATACCCATATCCCTGCAACATATTTTCCTAATAACTACGTAGAGGAAAAAGAATTTTACAGTCCCTTCACTCATGCATTAATCAGTGCAAACACTAGATATCATTAGACGATTTGAATACAACAACGCATTTAATCACAAACGTTTACTGTAGTGTTATTGTGGTTAAGCCGTTACCATAGTTGGCTACTCCTGACGTCTTTTTAACACCGGAGTATCAAAGTATCATAAGAAACTTGTTCATAGCCTCTAACGTCTATTCTTTTCATATTGTGACTAACATGGCAGTGGCAGAATACTCCATATTGGTGGCCATCCCGAGTGAAAGGAAGAAACAATATGGAAAAAATGAAAAGAAGGGAAAAGTAACATTTATAGAGAGATAGAGGTAGTCATTACCCCTTTAGCACAACTGACTTCTACCAGTACAAGACATAGAACGAGTATTAGGGTGCAGAGGGAAGAAGACATGAGTAGAAGTATGCAGAGCCATCAGTTAAAGATAGAAGAGAGTTAGATGTTGAAGACTGAAATACATTTGTGAAGAGAAGACAGAGAGTAGGTGACAGGACAGACCCATGAGGGACACCAGTAAGACGGGGATGTCGCTCCATCAGCGACTACAACAGGAGACGATGCCTTAGAGAACTGAAGGGAATAAACACAAGCCTAAGGAAGGAAATCTGAAAAGCAATGACTAATGCAAAGTGCAATACCTTTCAAATGCTTTCCAGTGGTGGCTAAGTGGCTCTTCAGTATTAGAATGATGCCTATGATTGTCACATGATATGTCATCAAGATGCAGTGTCAGTCAAGCAAAAAGACAAACAAAGATTGCCAAACAAGGATGATATACTCGAAAAGAAAACAATTCTCTCGACCCGGCTATGATAACTTGTTAAGGAAATGGAATATCGCATCCTGTATTTTACTGTTGTATGTGTGGAATTTATTAATCGCGTGAGCTCTTGTATATTGTCAGTGTGGGCCTGTGAACATTCATAGAATGGGAACAATGAAGACAGTTGTGACAATTTAAGATATGATACATAATACATATTAGTTATTGTGCCTAGAGCATCACTTAAGATATTCTTATTCCATAAGCCAACTATGGTGACGTTCGGCTTCTTATCTATGATTTAACAGTCATGTGGGAATGGACTGACTAAACACAACACTCCCCCGTCACATGCAACACAAGGAACCAAAGAATAAGTTACACCAATACTCACAGTTACTTACTGAGGAGTCCTCCGGTGCCATAGCCATAGGCTGGGTACGTGGACGGGTACTGGGTGTACGGCGAGGAGTACGTGTAACAGTCTGTCATCGACGCTATGCTGGCCGTACCTGAAGAGAAGCAACTTGGTAAATAAACCGTGAAACATGTCCTGGTTACAAGGGTGGCGGGGGTAGGAGGGGGATGGGAATCTTTTTCATTTTTGATTGAAGGATCTGAGCCAAGGTATAGGAGGAACAAGAGAGCCAGAAAATAAAAGATTGTGATAGATAAGAGATGTAAACCCATTTAGATACGTCACTTCTGACTCACAGTTGTCCTGAGTTAAATACTCCCTAGCATTAGGGATGTATGAAATAGTTTGGTGGTTCTGACTGCAAAAGATAGTACCGTGTGACATATATGTAGCAAGGATGTGAGAGGAAGCAAGTATCAAAGTCATGTAGAAAAGCATGCAATGGATAAAGATAGTTAGACATATAGATGAAATATGTTCCTTATGAAATACGTTCGCATACATTTATGTATAAATGATTTCAAATGCTTAAGATGTGATTATTTCATGTGATGATAATGTTATATATATAAGTGAATGACCAATGGCAGTGTCTGTATGTTGTTAGACTTTAATGTCTACCAACTGATCGTGGTCATTATGACTGAATCTAAACAACAGTGGTCAAGAATACTTAGTGGAAAACGAAAATTCTACATCAGGACGAGTGGTATCAATAGGATATGCGATGACTACACTGGTAGATATTTACAGAAATGGAGGGGAGCTGCAGGTACGTGAACAGTGAATTGCTGCTTCATTTTGCTAGTGGTGTCACAAGGTAGTATGCCAGGTGTTCCTATCTTAAAACACGAGCCAAGCGTAAGTGCAGACATGCCGTAAGGCGTGAGGATGTTGAGGGTCAACTTACCTGAGTAATGAGTGATGGGCGGGAGGGTGGTGTAGGTTGGACCTGGCGGTGTGGCTGCTACCTGAGCGTGCATGGGAACATGGGCATGCGTTGATGAGTGCATGTGAGCAGGTGCATGCACAGGAGTGGCTACAAGGGCATGGTGAGTGGCAGCGTGAGTGTGTGGGGAGGGCTCTAGGACCGTGAAGGCTGCGGTGCAGGGGGTGTCAGCCTTGAGAGGCGACGAGCAGGGCGCCACCACCAGGCTGTCGAGGGGCGTCGCGCTCTCACTGCTGCAGTTGGCGGGCGACACAGACGTGTGCTCCGGGTAGGTGGCGGCCAAGGTGCTGCTGTAGCTGGCGTTAGAAGTAGGCTGGGGGGTGCTGAGGGGTGGGTACACGGTGCCTCCTGATGTGCAAACAATAACTAGCCATGACACAAACTCTACTACAGTCAGAGACACACTAGCTACTCAGACATGGTCGAGTAAACCAAGAATTCCTCTAGAGTATCCTCTATATGCTAAGTGTCCTGCATATCTGAATATCAAAGAGTCTCAGTATAGAGCTTAACTCAGAGTAGTCAAGGTATTCACAAACCGAGCTGTCATTGGTTCTGCCGAGAGGAGCCAACAGACCCTCAAACCCAAAGGTTATATAGAGGCTTTAGGTTGAGTTTAGTGCCAGCTCCCCCTTACCAGAACGGATGTAAGTAAGTACTGCAGTAAATATAGCTAGCTACAGGATGCCCCCTCGACTACTGATTTAAACAACTGGCGACATGGACGAGGTATGACAACAGAAAAGATACGATACACCTGGCGATAACCCCTGGCGTGAGGTAGGAGCCACGCTGGTGAAGCACATCTTTCTGTCAATCATACGACGTAGCCGATACTCCTCAATCATCCTGGATACTAATGCAACATCAACTGTGGACTGGACTATATGGGCTACAATCCTCTTCCTACATTCTACAGTTGCAAAGTGCAGGTGCTACATCAGTGCACATGTGCTCATGTGTTCTACTTACAAGGATATGCTAAATGAAATAAGTGAGGTAATTCGTTGTTCATGAGGTTAGTATGGATGGATGGAATAGTGGATGATTCAGGTGGATGAGATATGGAGTGGATGATTGGTGTGAAGGAGGATGTTGATGATTAGCGTGGATTAGTTATGTATTCAACGGAATATATGGAAGGATGAAGAAAGTATATGCTGCAATAAGGTAGATTCTATAAAGACACTGAAAACGAGGATAAAATGAGCAATTACATATAGTCTTGATGACAAAAAGAGAAATGAACATGAGATGGTTGTGAACGTGGAACCCTGCACATCAAATAAAATCAAAGTACTTGTCAAAGAAATGTAAGTAGAACTCCCTTAGACACAGCACACCAGCCGTTTCCATCGTCTGTTTTTTTTTATGAGACTTGTTAATCAATTCAGAGCGTCCATATAAATCCTATTTTCTCTGCGATGAAAAATAGCCTTCAGATGCTGAGTTTAAAGTTACTATTGTCCTGAGTATTGTTGATAAACGGAAAATTACTTATAACTCCAAACACAGAATATCTAACTCTTGTAGAACAAGAGAGCTTCAGGATACTCGAGACTATTGTTTTTTTGGGTAACTACAAATCATAAGAAAGAAAATGTCTCAGTCTAGCCAGGAAATTCAATTGTCTATAGTTATAGACTGAAATGATAGGCAACGTTCCTAAAAAAAAGAAAAAAAAATCCGGAAATCAGTGGTATAATAGTACAGGTCTTTTTAAGTGGTTGTTAACTAGTGACGTTTAGGGGAAAAGAATAGAATGAGAGGGTGGAGACGGAAAGGGGATTAAGAGCGAGAGGAATGAGGAAAATTGATATCTTGGTGAATTACTTTGTTTCCAGTCAGTACAGAATTTTGAAAACGTAATGGTACGATTTAGTACGGGAAGCCATTCGTACTCCAAAATTTGAGTCGTCATTGTATAAGCAATTGATAAATTTTCATTTGAAATAGGTATTCCTGTCTTTTACTCAACAAAGGCCGTGGAGTGATCTGACGGATTTGATAGCGAGGAATAAGCATAAGCTGTTTTTTTTTTAAGAAAAATAAATGATAAATCTAATTTGCACAGCAAGTGATGGCTCAAATTAAAGTGGAAGGCAACTTTTATGCTTGAGAGTTTCCTCATCTCAACCTGAAAGGGCGTAGATAGGGGGCATTTAAATCACTATCTAACAGGAACGTAGAAGGAAGAGCTTTATGAACCGCATGTTAGTTTTTCTTTCTTAATCAGGAAAAAAGAATAATCATATGGAGGCTTCTCAGGAAGATACAATGACTCATGGAAGATTTAGTTGTCTAACAGGATTTGTCTGGAAAAGACCTCTGCCACATTCTTTGTCAGTTTCTGTAACACAGTGAAATTGAATTGTCGTGAACCTTTAATACTGATGTTTTTATGTAGCCGTGAAGGCTGTTGGTGATAGATATTCTAAGGTGGTGATCATGGGATATCAATCTATCATATAGATCAAACTAGTCTCCCTTCGAACCAATATCATTAGCTAAGCTGACGGTGCTAGGAGGACACCGTCAGTAGTGGCGGTGGTACGTGTCGTCGACAGCCTTACCTTGGTGGTACGGAGAGGCGGTGGTGTCAAGGACTGAAGGTGCCGCTAGGACTGGCTTCACGTCTTGCATAGTGATGGGCGTGAGAGGCGTCAGTCCACCTGGACTACCTGTAGGAGGCCAACCAGAAGTAAATAGACATTAGAGCTCTGTTCACGCCATTCACGTGAGCATTCTAGTCTAATTTTATATGTTTTTATTTTAAAGATTTTTTTAATCAGCAAAGATTACTGTACTTACAGATCATCATACCCAACAACATCAAAGGAAAAACAGAACAGATGAGCCTTTCAGAGGGCGACGTACCACAGAAGATACCTGGAAGGTCGCCATTTAGAAGCAACTTACCGAGTGAGGTAGGGAGAGGAGGAGAGTAGACGTGGTTGTTGTTGGACTGCGTCACTGACATGGTCTCGTAGAGAGCGTCAGTAGAGAGGGAGGCGGTCGACACTGACGGGTAGTTGGTCGGGTGATCCACGAACGACTGGACGCTACTGAAGTTAAGATAGGGAGCTGCAGTTAAATGCAGGCATTCCTTAGATATTTCTATGTCTCTTATTGTTTTTCACTTCATGAATAAGGACCAGCTTTATATAAGAGCTGACATTTAAGGAAAAAAAGCGAAAAAAAACTAAGAGCATCTAAGCCCATTTGGTGAAAGAGGGGAAAGAAAATAGAATCTCGTGGAGCTTCTGAAGGAGAACTTACCTGTATGGTGACGCGGCCTCGCTCGGGACTCCCGCTCCAAGTTCAGGTAGAAGTGCTTTTCCTGTGTCCTCAGTCTTCAGCATTGGCCATTGTTTCGACCAAACCATCTGGAGAGGATTAAGCTCATTTATTCTGCTTCTTCCTGTGATTAACACAGCGGTGTGTCATGCAGCGTAATACCTAAGATTGATTCGTATTATATGAATACATGTTCTTTATATTACACTAATACAGCTCCGAGGCAAAGGAATTATACGAAAATCCGAAAAGAAAAAGGATATGTTTCATCCATATGAAAAAGTTGCCAAAGGTCGTTCGATTTAGTTGCCAGCAATCGCTGGCAGTGTTTTATTATCACTATCAGAGAACTTTGTTGACAATGGTCGCTCTGAAAATCATTTACATTTCTTGATTACATTCGCTGTGAGGTATGCAGATATCAGCCAATGAAAGCAATACTGTAGCTACATAATTCGTGATATTTCCTAGGAACAGTCTGTTTGCGTCACAGTTTTCTTTGCTGGCATACAGTGATGCCTGACCTCACAAAATCATAATATTGCACTATACTGAAAAACAGAATACACACGGTTGTATATGAGACACTTGAGGTTCAATAGATTTCATAGCAAGGCACAACTAAAAGCGGAGTGATGGAGCCATTTCTCATATTATTTACGATAGCACTTGATGTGAGAGGATTTAGTATGTTGTCACCGGTATATAGGAGAGTAGCACTGAGCCATTCTAGTGATGGGAGGAGCGTTGAGACTGGGTGGCTATGATTCCACAGGCTATTCCGTTAGTATCAACACTGTATGGGATCCTCCGCCACCGCTGCCACTGTGTAAGATTATCGTTCGTCACCACTCACACTGAACAGAGCCTCTACCACCATTATCACCCTTTTGGATCCCACGACACCACCGCTACCACCTCAGTGTCCTACACCAGTAAAGAGTATCCTCCATCACCACCACAAATGTACGCGATCCTACGCGACAACCAGCACTGTGAAGAAACTTCTGTACAAAATCCTTCACCACCACCACCACCGCTGTCAAGGATCCTCCACCACCCTTACCATTGAACGGTATCCTCCACAAACATACCACAATTGCATGCGATCCTACACCTCCGCCATCTTTGCAAAGGAACGTCCCCCACCATCAGCATTGTGCGGGGTCTTCCGTTACCACCACCACCATGCGAGACCCTCCGCCACCGCCGCTGCTGTGATGGATCCTCCATCGCAATCACCATACAAAGCAATCATCCTCCCCCACGACCAAAGTACGGGTGTCTTCCGCCAACCATCCCTCTGCACCACGACCACCATATAGAACCCTCCACCACAACCACTATACAGTAATCCCCGTCAGCCATAAACCAAAATATCCAGGCCATATTCCGGCAGCTACGATCCCTGGGCATAAAAGAGGCAAGGGAGGGCCACTCTGAGACATAAAAAGGACCATAACTTGCACATGAATCGGCTAAACCCAAAAGACTGAGATTGGTAAGGCTCTTCTTTGGGATTTTTACCGCCCGAAATAAAGTCTTTGATTGGCTATACGGTGACTAGGATTACCTTTCAGATCTGATTAGCCGCCGTTGACCGGAGCGTCGTATCAAGATTTGATCAATAAAGATACAAATGACCACTCAGCAAGGGGACTATGAAACATATAAAGTGACTTTTGGTTGGGTGATCTGTGAGCCTCATGGAGTCATAAATCTTAGACGCTGCTCTTATCTTCCGCAGAGCATCTGCGCTCTCACAATTTTCCTCAAGGATCGTGGGATAAGATTCCATTCTCGTCATCTGTAGGAGGATGCTTAACTAGTTTGATTTCTGGGTCAGTTTTGGATGAAGGTTATATGTTTAAGATATGAAGATGTTCCCTATGTTGATCAGGTTGAGATGTCTGGGTGATATACTCACTACGGTCATACAGTCGGAAGGAGACGAAGCTACTTTTGTTCCTACTAATATCATTACTACTATTTCCTTAACCATAACTGGTCACATATAACCTAATCTAACCTAACCTAACCTAACCACAACTGGTCATATATCAACACCATTCTGGTGCCAGCATTTGTACTCTACTCACACTGGTATAAAGAGGGTCAGAGTTGTACTGGGTTCTCTGGCGCTTGAGGTCGTCCTCCTGGTGGTTGGTCATGTCCCGGTGTTCATCTGGAAGCAAAATAGGTTCTGTCATCAATAGGCAGTAGACTTAGTGGGTATTGAAGATGTTTTGACTACTGGGCCGCAGAATTAGAGTTAAGGTGCAGATTCGGAGTGCTCTTGCCGGCAGTGTAATAAGGAAGCGAATATAGAGTCCACTGGCTATGCTAGTACGTCTGGGCAGCAGTTGCTGGTATTTTTAGCTGAACAACAGACTTATAGAATACTGACAGTGTTGTGAGCAGGTTATGGACTTCGAGAACCCCAAGCAAACCACCAAAATATATCACTCAAATATCCTGTGAACTAAACCTGTTCTTCTATTTTCTCTGTTAAGAAGAATGAATTATATTTCAATCTGAGGCAGAGACGCACGTTAGGTTTACAGATCATATAAAGCAGTACCTCAAACGAAATACAATGAATGATTCACTGAATCACTGAAATTCTTCAGTGCATCCGTGCTGTAGATAAAATTGTTGACATTTTATTCCGACGAAACCACAATGACCAGAAACATTGTTATCAAGGCAGGCGGCATTCAGTGCTTGCCTAACCACAGAACCTGCCTGGGGACGTCAATTTATTCTCTTTAATGATCAAGTGGATAGCAGGAGACGATCCATTCTGAGAGGTATTAAGGATATTCTTGTAAGTCTGGTAATAATCATAGGGAGGAACAAGGAGGAAGATTAATTATCCACTGAAAGGCTTAACCCTTGAAAATATCATATAGAGGAATGAACCGGTTCCGAGACGGAACGAAGCATTCTAATACTGTAGTGTTTCACAGAGGAGAGTCGCAATACTGCCTAAATAGATATAATCACCGCAAATGGAGGCGTACTTATTCATCCACTGAATCTATTATTGTTCGCCTTCAGAAACTTTGAATCAACATATGGCTGAATCCTTCGCGATCCTTCGTTGATTCGGCTCCACTAAATGCTTAACTTTAAGATTTACCAATGTATTCACTTCTTGCCATTGATGTTCACTTGCCCTCTTGTTCAATCCCCCTCCTGCCAGGTAAAACCTGAACACGTTCATTGTGGACACGTCTATTTTGAGTTACCGTGCAGCATGTTGGATACTTTACTATGGGGATGACGCCCTGTCGTGCGGTTTTACTCATCTTTTTTCGTCAAATGGGTCTTCTAAAGGGCAGGATTCCATCCTACCAAACATTCGTTTACAGAAGGTGTGTTTCCCTATACAAAATCTCCCAACCTTGACCTCTTAAAAGTACCATAGTGTTAACTCTCCCTCTCTTTCTCTCTCTCTCTCTCTCTCTCTCTCTCTCTCTCTCTCTCTCTCTCTCTCTCTCTCTCTCTCTCTCTCTC
>JAUUDZ010028986.1:0-11058 GCA_032361705.1 Panulirus versicolor | reverse complement strand
TATATATATGGTAATGGAATGAGTGTGGTTGAGAGAGCAGAAAAGGGATGTGTTGAAATGGTTTGGTCACGTGGAGAGAATGAGTGAGGAAAGATTGACAAAGAGGATATGTGTGTCGGAGGTATACGGAAGAAGAAGTGTGAGACCAAATTGAAGGTGGAAGGTGGAGTGAAAAATATTTTCAGCGATCGGGGCCTGAACATACAGGAGGGTAAAAGGCGTGCAAGGAGTAGAGTGAATTAGAACAATGTGGTATATCAGGGTCGACGTGCTGTCAATGGATTGAACCAGGGCACGTGAAGCGTCTGGGGTAAACCATGGAAAGCTTTGTGGGGCCTAGATGTGGAAAAGGAGCTGTGGTTTTGGTGCATTATAAATGACAGCTAGAGACTGAGTGTAAACGAATGTTTCCTTTGTTGTCATTTCCTAGTGCTACCTCACGCACATGCGGGGGGAGGGGGTCGTCTTTTCATGTGTGGCGGGGTGGCGACAGGAATGAATAAGGGCAGACAGTATGAATTATGTACATGTGTTCATATGTATATGTCTGTGTGTGTATATATATGTATACATTGAGATGTATAGGTAAGTATATGTGCGTGTGTGGATGTGTATGTATATATATATATGTATGTGGGTGGGTTGGGCCATTCTTTCGTCTGTTTCCTTGCGCTACCTCACTAATGCGGGAAACAGCAACAAAGTATAATAATATATAAAATAAAAAATAAATGTTAAAATGTTTAGGTATGTATATGTGCATGTGTGGGCATTTATGTATATACATGTGTATGTGGGTGGGTTGGGCCATTCTTTCGTCAGTTTCCTTACACTACCTCGCTAATGCAGGAGACAGCAACAAAGTGTAATAATAAAAAATAAAACACTAAGTTACATGAGTCAAGAAAAACATGAGCATGGAGAAAAGCTTTGCCTGTGTGAAAATGCCTTGATTGTATTTAAAAGGTGTAAAGTAGCATTTGCTGATGTGAACCATTTCTGGTGAGAGAACTCCCTTTCAGCAGTTATGTTGTATATTTCTCCCATCAGAATGCTTAAGTAAAAAATCAAAGCCATTTTCTGTAATCAGTAGCATTTATAAAAGGAGTAAAAATCTGTTTCAAGAAATTTTGACTTATTTTAGATTTTGCAAATTAAATGTGTTTCCTATGTTAGATTTTGGGATGCTGAAAATGGCCATAAAAATACTCAATTGGCCACTGCTTTCATGAAAAGAGCACTACCTTACATTCTACATGTATTAAACACTATATTAGTGACATGGTGCAGTCACTCGCTTACCCCGATTAAATGCAACACCTCTGCCTTTCACTTGTATCCAAGCCCTGAGGAGTCTCTTGTTACTGTCTAGCAATAATCTGCTACCATTGCTGAACTTCATTTGCCATGGTACCAATTCTCTACCAAAAAGATGTCTTGATGAAAAAATTTGCGGTGCTCATTGCTCACTGTGCCACATTTAACCAAAAAGAAAAAAAAAAGGTGAGAATTGGGAAAATGTATCTTTATAGATATTTTGCTGTCTATTTTCTGACAGGATGACAACAGGTTTTTCCATAAGTTCCTCGTAGTTGTCAACCTTGATATTTCCAACAAATTGGTTGCTTCCAGCCAGAAAGCATTCCATTCTGTCTTCTTGCCACCATTGAGAAAGTGGTCAAACTGCTCATGGATCAATCTGTGGACTAATGAAAAGACCCTCCGTGATTTGAACCTCCCTGAACCTTCAAAATTTCTCAGTGCAGTCTGTAAATGTTGGTCAATTTCTCTCACAGCTTTAACAAAGTTCTTCAGGAAGTCCAATTTGATGTATAAAGGCACAAACAAGATCTTGCTGGATTCTACCAGTGATAAGCACTGTATGTTCTTTGTTCCTGATTCCGACAAGTGTCAAGAAGCCCAGTTCCTATTGCTGTAATGGGAAGTCTATGCTCAAGTGTTCCATTCACATAGGAAACAGTAAAACCTTGTGTAACCCTCTAGTAGTCCAAGCAAGGTAGCAACAACTTTCAAGTCATCACAAAGCTGATATATTTTTTTTTCTTCTTAGAGTTTAAGCAGTCAAGATGCTTCATGTTGTTATGTGATTCCTTGTCATGAACTACATGACCAGCTGGAATTGACAACACAATACCATTGTGCAGCAGAACAGCTTTTCCACTCAACTCTGATGAGTCTTTCAGCAACCTCCACTGTTCAAGGTTTTGATTAATTATGAAGGCTGCCATCAGGCCATCTACATCACTGCAGACAATGAAGTTATCTTAAAGATTATAGTTGAAATCTTTCTGGCAGGCATAAGACACAGAAACTGTCACATTTTCATCAAGAAGATTCCACTGATGCAATCTCAAGCCCAGAAGTTCTGTCTTACCCTCCAACAGTTCCAGATCTCAGATAGATAAAGATGCTTAATTTATTCTTTGGGATCCTGAATGGTTTAGCTGACATCACATTAGGTGTGAAATCAAGATCTCTTGACTTTCATGGCTCCCATTTTCAAATTTAAGGATCCTTTTCATCCTCCAATTCCGGAAAAAATCAGTCTCGGGGTTCCAGAATGGAAAGTCCTTCACAATGGGGCACTAGGCACATAGCAAATGGTATATTCAGCTTGCTTAAGGTCCACTTTTTTCCTGGAAATACCATGCCTTACTGGAGGCACCAAGCAGAAGTAAGTCACTTACATGATACGTCGGTTCCCTCCAAACCATGAGCACAGCAAAAGGCATCAATCAACTTTTGTGATTCATGAATCAACTGCAAAGGTTTGCTGCACAAGCATTACAGCATACGTGAGGCCAAACTCTTGTCCTGGTCTCCAACCTTAACACCAAAGTAAAGATTGTAAGCTTTCTTGATTATCAAGATTGTGGCATGCTTTGGTGATGCAAAAGTCAACATCACAAACACAACAAAAAGTACAATTTAGCAAATACAGAAAACCAGTACATGGCACTGCAAGAAGCAGCAAGTATTATAAGGGATCACTTTTGTGAAAAGAAATTGGCTTGTCCTTTAATTACAATAGTTAAGCAACTGCAACTCAAACTTGGGGATATGAAACAATAACTAGAACTAATAGAAACATCAGGGTATGAAAAAAGACTGAGGAAATGAGTACGACACGTATGCACTGGGCAACTTCCCAAAAGGAAATGATATGCAACAAGTAGGGTGATGCTCTATCCGGGAGCTGATTGCATGATCCACTTCCTAAACTTATAGCTGTTAGGTCTTGCCTAAAGTCACACATTGCTATAACCAGTGCAAATCGTACATATTGGAATCAAGCCCTTATCTCCAAAACCAAGCTAATTAAAGAAATTTTGCTTCATTTTCATGTTTAGCAACCCAAAAGTAACAAGGATACGGTACTTTCATTTTTGAAACATTTTGGTTGTTGATCAGTATTATCAGTATTCATTACTACATGCAATTGAAAGTACTTACTTCACAAAAATGATTTTCTCAGTGAGACCTAGGAGACAAGAAACGACAGCTCCGACAAAGATGAAAAGTCCAAAGAACTGATGTACAGGTAGATATGCAGCTCGTACGGATGGACGTAAACCAGGAAAGAGAAATGTCAAAAGGCCTGCCAGCCACTGAAAAAGAGAAATGTGTTTAATTCCTAATTAACTGCTTTCTCCTTGTTACAATGTTAACCTGAATCCTGTGTACAATAATACAATATACCCTGTACTAAAAATATGGCTGCAGCTAGCATGAAGAGCAAAGTCATAATCTTTTAAACATAGAAACTGCAGTTACTATAAATACAAGGAGAGAAACATAGGCCAAGATTAATGCAATGTCAAGCTTCCACATTGTGGACTATACCAAAACTACAATTTCCAATTATCTGATTCAGGAGCACATGTTACGTTTTATATCTGTCTATTATCATAACTCTATTCCCAGCTAAATGGGGTGGATCAGGAACATAGTTTCCTCACTATTGCTCAGCCTGCATCTTTTTTTTTTTCTTCAAATAAACCCATATCTAATGTATTAGTGTGAAACTTGAGCTTCTACACTTTAATAATTGCTTCTAACTTTTATCACTATAGACAATAAGGTGATTTGTCAACTGAGACAATGGTCCCCATTCATAAACAAAATGCTTAAGCTGCATTTCATTCCCAATCACTCCTCCAACATCAACTAAAATATCTTCAACCATATTCAGATTTCTGACTGTGACTATTCATCTCTTTCAAGGTCTATCTTGCTTCCATGTACTCTCTCATGTGCTACAATATACCTTCTTGGCCAGCCTATCTATAATCTACCATGCATCCTATATGATGTATTATCTAAAAAGACTTTTTCTGCCTGTCTAGCAACTTCTTCACACCACATAACCTTCTCATCTTTATTCTTGATCATTTCAACTATCCTATGCAAATCATTCATTTCTACTGCTCCAATCTTTTCTCTATCCAGACCTACGTACACTAAAGTCTCACATCCCTAAATCAATGTTGGGATTTTTACTCCTTCGTGACAGCTTCTTGAACACTTTATGCCTAAAATTTTTTCCATTCATCAAAGCTTTTGAAGCATCCTCAATTCTATTTCCATGCATGGCTCTACCTTCATATACAGCTTTCCCACAACCATTCTAACTAAACTTCACTCCCAAATAACTTAATACATCCACAACATCCATTCCTTAACTGCTCAAGGTGACTTGCAATCTGACCGACCTTCCTTGTTTTTCAAAAACTTGCATTCTTGTTTTACTTGCATACACTCTAAGCACCCTCCTACTAAACACCTCAAACCAGACTACCATTCTACCCATCTCTTCCTCTGATTTACAAAACAATGAAGCAGCATCCTCATACAACATCTGCGGCAACTTCCAATTTGTTTCTCCACAGTTAAGACTGCATTACAATCACACTTCCTTATTCTTATCTAATGCAATGCCCCATCAAATTTTTCTTTAGTAATTACAATGCTATCGCAAAACCCTGTTGCACTTCCTCTTAATTCAAATCAATCCAATTAATCTCTCAAAGACACACTCCTACTGTAAAATATCTTAACTTCATTACGTAATCTTCCGTGCACACCATATGAAGTCAGAACTTTTGAAATATCCTTCCAATTCATTTCTAAATACATAAAAGGTGCATACAACTTCTTCCCTCTACAACTTTCTCCAATACTTGTCTAAGTGCAAAAATTGATCTACACACTTTCTTCCCTTCTAAAACTCACCTTATTATTTCCATCATCTACACAAAAATATAAATCCATAACTACTTTCCAAATGCTATCCTTTTCACTTTTTTTCTAATTGCACCATTCCTAACAAAATGAGTCTGCAAGATTTAGATCTTTAACAAGCCAAAAGGCTTATAGAAAAAAGAAAGGAAATACAGAAGGTGAGTTAAGAATAAGAAGAAAGTAATACAGGAGGTCCCAGAAATGAGTAATCCAACTGGGCATGCAATGTAATAACAAAAAAAGCATCATCTTAAAAATGAGAGGTAAACAAACGCTATGAAAAAAATACTTTCTCTGTTCACTGTTTCCTGCATAAGGAACATGAAGAAAGGACCCCATTCACTCACATCCATTCGCTACCTGTCGTGTATAGCACCAAAACCAAATTCTAGCAGACCTTCCCATGGTTTCCCCCGGCTGCTTCATATACCTTGGTTCAGAGCACTGAAAACACATTGACTCCTTCATACCACATCACTCCAATTCACTCTAATTCACCCTGCATCCCTTTCACCCTCCTGCATGCTCAGGTTCCAATCACTTGAAATCTCATTCACTCCATCCTTGGATCTCCAATTTGATCTCACTCTCCTTGTCCCCCAAACTTCTGACACATATATCCTCTTTGTCAACGTCTCAATCATACCCTGCATGATTCCAGGCGATTTTAGCAAACCTACAAGCTCTGCATGTCTATCAACCACACTCCTCTCATTACAGTACCTCGCTATCACTAACTTTTCTTACTCAATCAACACTCGTCACATCTCATATGTCAACAATTTCACTTCCAACACATTCACTCTCCTCCGGAAATTCTCATATACATCCCATGCTTCGCTTCCATATAACACTGTCGATACTACTATACTTTCAAAAATGATCATCTTCGCCTTTCTAGATACTAATTTGTTTTTCGATACATTTTTCAAGGTTTCCATGACTTAGTCCCTTTCCCCATTCTACGACTCCAACTCCCGTAGTTCCATATGCTGCCATGTCCAAGCCAGGTATCTAAAACACTTCACTTCCTTGAAGTTTTCTCCATTCGAACTCACACCCAAACCAACTTGTCTGTCTCTACTGTTAAAGCTAATAACCTTGCTTTTCTTCACATCTTTCATCTTTCGCATTTCATACACTTCATACTCATACGCCAGCTTTAGGAAACAGGATGGTATGGAAACAAGCGGGTTAGAGATAAGACCCAAAATTTCTCTGCACGCAGCGATAGGACCGGATCCCGGAGTGGTGATTGGGTTTTTCCTGAGAGCTACGCGGATTTGCAGCGACGAGTTCCTAGAAGAGGAAAAGGAATACATCACTAACGCTTTCATGAAGCCAGGATACCCTAAAGGCTTGCTAATCAAACTTGAGGACAAAGCGTAGAAAATAAAGGAGACGAAGGGAAAATTGAGAAGCAAGTGTATAGACCAAAACGAAAAAGTTTTTGGTCGTTCCCAATTCCAAGCAAGCTCATACTATTGACAAGACCTACAACAAGCCGGCATAAATATAGCCACGTTGTTTGGAATAAATATAGTGAAATAGTAAGATATAAACCAGACATACGACACAGCACAGGAAAGCGTTACGTACAAGATTCCCTGTGGTAGTTGTGAACGCGCATATCGTGGAGAGAAAGGGAAAGGAACAAAGAAAAGGATCGATCAGCATAAGGCTGACTAAAGAAACCATAGGACATTCAATGCTCTTGTAATGCATGTGGACGAACATGGACACCTACTGAAGTGGGACGAGGTGAGAATACTGCTCGAGGGCCTAAGCAAACAAATAAAGACATTAGAGGCGGCTTACATCGGTACCAGACAACGTTAACACAAGGTCTGGGTTCATCTGCTGGTCATGTCAGGCAGCGGAGATCGCTGTGAACGGATGAAGGCAGTAGGACAAGCGACCCAATCAGAGAGCGACACGCCAAGGAGTCCGACCATGTGACCATCACTTGCTGGGAAATATGGTCCCGCCGAGCGCTGGAATCAGTATCTCCTGAGGAAGACCGTTGAACGGTCGAAACGTTGATGTATGTCTCAGCTTTAACCTGCTTGTTTCCATGCCATCTTGTTTTCTACATTTGTCATGATGGATAATAGATACCCCAGCTTCAGCCACTAAGGCCGTGTAATCAGCAAACATCAACTGTCTATTCCCAGGACCACTCCCACCCACAACAAACAGCATACCTGCCCCTCTCGCCACGACCAGTGCATTCACCTCCCTCACCAGCCAATCTAGAAACACATTAAACAGCCATGGTAACATCACAAACCACTACCGCAGACCCACCTTCACCTGAAACCATTGATCCTGCTCTCTACCTACTCTTACAAACGCATTACTCTTGTTAAGAATTCCTCACTGTTTCAAATTACTTTCCTCCCAAACCACATATTTGAAACAGCATTAAAGCAAATACCTGTTTCAAACATCCTCATCCACTCCTAATTTCACATTGTTCCTCCCATATCTGATGGTCTGTGCTTGCCATCACCCTTTCAGTCACTAATTTCTTGTACATTTCACCAGGTACACTCAACAGGCGTATTCCTCTGTAATTCGAACACTTACCCTTGTCCCCCATGACTTTATACAATGACACTTTACATGCACTCTGCCAGTCCTTAGGCACCTCATCATATCCTTACACACACATTCACCCACTTAACAAATTCGACTGCAATACCATACACCATTCCAGCCGCGTTGTCACATTTTATCTTGCTCAGGCCTTCACCATTTCTTTTACTTCACAAAACCTCCGTATACCCTGTGTATCGCAGATGGCGACTAAATGGGGCGGGAGAGAGGGGGCTGGAGACCCTTCCCTTTTTGTATTCCAGTTTCTAAAAGATGTAACAGGAGCCAAGCGAGGAATGCTCATCCTCCTCGAAGGCTCAGGCTGAGGTGCTTGAATGTGTGTAGATGTGACCAAGATGAGAAGAAAGGAGAGATAGGTAGTAAGTTTGAGGAATAAAACCTGAATGTTCTGGCTCTGAGTGAAATAAAGCTCAAAAGTAAAGGACAAAGATGGTTAAGAAATTGCTTAGAGGTAAAGTCGGAGTGGGGGGGGGGGGGGTTAAGGTATGGGTAGCACTCCTGCTATAGCAGGAGCTGAAGTGTGTTAGTGCAAGGGAGTGAGCTCCAGACTGATGTGGGTAAATATCAATTATTAGTGCTTATGCACCTGTCCATACAAAGAAAGATCATGGCAGGCAAGTGTTTTGGGAGCATCTGAGGAAGTGCGTCAGCAGTGTTGATGCAAGAGAACAGGTATTGGAGATGGGTGATTTAAATCAGAAGTGAGTAAAGTGGCAATTAGGGGTAAAATTGTGGGTATGGGGTATTCGGTAATGGAAATGGCGAACAGTTTTGCTGAAAAAGGACTGGTGATTAGGAATACCTCCTTTAGATATATACTGCACACTCGCCTATCTCTCAAAACCCACTGAAATTACCTCCCTCGTCAAATACAGTACTAGAGTGTAGTGCAATCGCCATGTGTAGGTACCAAACCGTACTCCTTGCTGCCTGAGGACCAAAGACTACATAGCTGCCACTCCCGCATCTGCCTGTTTATATATTCCAACCATCTACAGTATTGGTGTATATATTTGGATTGTAAAAAAAGAGGGCAAGTGAGAGTTGGGGTAAGCAAGTATTTGTAAGCTTTAGAGTAAGATTTTTGGATGGAGGTTGTTAATACTGTGGAAAAAAACGAGAATAAGTAGGAAACACTGTTGAAGGGGGCAAAAGGGGAGGTGGTAACAGGTAGTGATAAAGTGAGGAGATGGAGCGAGTATTTTGAAGGGCTATTGAATGTGTTTGATGATAGGATGGCAGATGGGTGTTTGGGTGGGGTGGTATGCGAAGCGTGTCATGGAGAGTGGTTTGGTGAAGACAGAGCTAGTGAAAGCCTTGCAAAGGATGGAATGTTGCAAAGCGGCGGGAGTGGATGGCATTGCTGTTGAATTTATTTAAAAAATGACCGTACTGTTGATTGGTTCGTTAGAATTTTCAGTGTATGTATGGATCATAGTGAAGTGCCTGAGGATTGGTAGAATGCATGTATAGTGCCAGTGTATAAAGACAAAAGGGATAAAGGTGAGTGTTCAAACTACAGAGGAATAAGTTTGTTGAACATACCTTGTTAGTTGTATGGGAGGGTGGTAAGTGCCGGAGTGAAGACATGTACAGATCATCAGATTAGGGAAGAACAGTGTGATTTCAGAAGTGGTAAAGGATGTGGGGATCAAATATTTGCTTTGAGGAATGTGTGAGAAATACTTAGAAAAACAGACACATTTGTATGTGGTATTTATGGATTTTATCTTAGCATTGATGGAGATACCTTGTGGAAGGTCTTAAAAACATATGGTGTAGGAGGTAAGCTGCTAGAGGCAGAGAAGTTTTTATCAAAGGTGTAAGGCGTGTGTTCCCAATGAAGGTAAGTCTGCAGCAGCGATATGTGATGTTACCATGGCTGTTTAATTTGTTTATGGGTGGAGTGGTGAGGGAGATAAATGCAAGAGTCTTGGAGAGAGGGACGAGTATGGAGTCTGTAAGAGATGAGAGGGCCTAGGAAGTCAGTTGCTGTTTGCTGATAACAAACCTCTGGTAGCAGGGTCGAGTGTGAAACTGCAGAATTTGACGATTGAGTTTCGAAGAGTGTTTGAAAGTACTGTGAGAGTAAATGTGAATAAATGCATGGCTATTAGGTTTAGCAAAGTAGAGAATCAAGTTAGTTGGGGTGTGAATTTGAATATAGGAAAGTTGGAGTAAGTGAAATGCTTTAGATATCTGGGTGTCGACATGATAGCGAGTGGAACCATGGGAGCTGAAGTGTCACAGGGAGAGCGAAGGGCGACGTTTCTGGGAGCAGTGAAGACTGTGAAAAGAGAGATCGTTCCCTGGGAGTGCAAAAATGTGTATGGTTGAAGTTATAATAGTCCCAGCATCATCATATGGACGCGAGGCATGAGTCATAGATAAGACTGTGCGGAGGAAGGTTGGCGTGATAGAATTAAAATGCCCGAGGACAATACGCGGTATTAGAGAGAGGCATGGTAATAAAAAGAATGTAGTTGAAAGAGCTGAAGAGGGTGTGCTGAAATGCTTTAGTTGTGTGGAGAAAAGGGGTGAAGAAAGATTGACTAAGGATATATTTGTCAGAAGCAGTGGGGAAAAGGAAAACGGGGAGACCAAATTGGAGATGAAAGGATGGAATAAATAATATTTTGAGCGACTGGAGCCTGAACATGGAGAGGGGTGAAAGGCATGCACGGGATAGAAAGAACTGGAACTATGTGGTATAAAGGAGTCAACGTGCTGTCAGTGGACTGAACTAGAGCATGTGAAGCATCCAGGATAAACCAGGGAAAAGTGTATGGGGCCTGGTTGTAGTTGGGAGCTGTGGTTTTGTGCATTACACATGACAGTTCGATACTGGAAGTGTGCGAATGCGCCCTTTCTTCGTCTGTTCCTGGCGTACCTCGCTAACATGGGAAAGTGATCTAGTATGTAAAAATAGTGATAATCTAATTGTTCGACTTTTTTTATAACAATATCTTATTACTTTAAATCTTTATACCGTAGATATTACATTCTTCTCTTATGCTTTTTCACTGAAATGCCCCCAAAGATTTATCCTTTCATATCCATTTTGTTTGAATACACATATATGTCAACTTACAAAAATATATTATTACAAATGAGATAATTTCATGAATATACTGTACTGTATTCCTTACTCTTTGAACAAACGTGTAGTTAAAATAT
>JAUUDZ010028964.1:0-11059 GCA_032361705.1 Panulirus versicolor | reverse complement strand
GATATGTCCACCCTCGTTTTCAAACCCGTTCCACCATCGCCTTCTGGCCCATCGGACCTTACCCTTCAGATTAAGCTTACAGTCGCCATTAGGCCCATCTCATCCTCGTCTACAGGAACAACCCACCTTCCTCTTCCAGCTGAAGCAATCTTCGCCTTCTTGCCCTGACCACATTCGTCCTCAGTCACATTCTGCTATCGCCTTTTGGCCCATCCCACTCTTGTCTTCAAACCTACCTCAAGCTCGCCTTCAGGTTCTGCCCATCTTCGATTTCTGTTCCATTTGACCTTAGTCTTCATTTCAAGCTCACACTCTTCTTCAGGCTCAGCTCATCCTCTTCTACAGACCCAATCCACTCTCGAATTCTGACTCAGATTATGCTCGTCTTTTGGCCAAGCCCACCCTTGTCTTCAGGCAAATCCCACCATTCCTTTAATGCCCATTCTACTAATGCCTTCAAACTTAGCTCACCGTCGCCTTCAGGCCCATCAGAGTCTTGCCATCGGGCCAAGTCTATCTTCACCTTCTTGCCCAGTCCACCCTCCATTTCAGCCCCAGCCAACCACGCCTTCAGGCCCATCCCACCTTGGCCGTCATGAAAAGCACAACCTCGCAATTAAATCAGCCCACCATCGCCTTTAGGCCCATTCCACAATCGTCTTTAGCCACACCACATCCTCGCATTCTAACCCATCCCACCATCGTCTTTTGGCCCATCGCACCTTCGCCTTTAGGCCTAGCTAACCCTCACCTTCAATAACAGCCCACCTTCGCCTTCTGGCCCCGCCCAAATTCGCCTTCAGGCACATCCCACCCTCGCCTTCAAGCGCATCCTACCCTTACTTTCCGGCCTTTCCCATCCTTACCTTCGGGCATTTCCCACACTCACCTTCAGGCCCCTCCCACCAACGCCATTAGGCCCGTCCCCCTTTCGCCTAATGGCTCAGCCCACTCTCACTTTCAGTCCTAGCCAACCCTTGCCTTTATACCCAGGCCACCTTCACCCTCTGGTCCCATCTAACCTCTCCATACTCAGCCCACCCTCTTTCTCAAGCCCATCCCACTCTCGCCTTCGAACCATCCCACCCACGCATTCTTGCCTATCCCATTCTCGCCTAGAACCTTATCTCACAATGCCTTTAGGCCCATCCCACCCACATCTTCTTTCCGAACATCCACCTCCTCCTGTCCCATCCCACCAACACCTTCTGGCCTATCACACACTTGCCTTTAAACCTAGATCAACCTTGCCTTCAGGCCCATCCCACCCTTGCCTTCAGGCCAAGTCCATCTTCGCCTTCTAGCCCAGCCCACCCACTCCTTCAAGCACATCCCACTCTCTTCGTCATGAAAAGCACACCTTCGCCATTAGAACCAGCCCACCATCGAATTCAAGTTTCATTCCAACCTCGCCACATCGCTCTCAGCTTCTGAACTATCCCAGTCTAACCTTCAAGCCCATCTCACCTTCGCCTTTAGGTCAAGTTATCCCTGGATTTCCGTCCCATTCCACTCTAATTGTCAGGCCCAGCTCACCCTTCCCATTAAGCTCATCCCACTTTTGCCTTCTAGCCCATCCCAACTTCGCCTTCCGACAAGTCCAGCTCATTCTAGCCTTCAGGCCCAGCTAGTCCTCGCCTACAGGCCCAACCCATCCTCCTCGCCTTACGGCTTAGGCTACCTCGTTTTCAAGCACATCCCACCATCGCCTTCAGGCCCATTCCACCCTAGCCTTCAGGCCAAGTCCATCTTCGCCTTTCACCTAGCCCACCCACCTCCCCATTCTAGGCCCAGCCCAAATAAGCCTTTAGGCCCATCTCACCCTCGCCTTCAGGCCCACCCACCTTCCCCTTAACGCCCATTTCGCCCATGCCTTTAGCCCCATCTCACCCTTTCCTTTATTCCCATACCACCCTCGTCTTCATGCCCAGCATGCTTTCGCCTTTTTGCTGATTTCACCTTAGCCTTCAGGCCAAACTCATCCTGATCTTCAGGCTCAGCTCACTCTTTCCTTCAAGCCTAGCTCACTCTCGCATTTTTGCCCATCAAAGTCTCGCCGTCAGTTCCAGCTTACCTCATCTTCTGTCCCATCCCACCCTCGCTTTCTAGTGTATCCCACGCTAAACATAAGGCCCACCTCACCCACACCTTCAGGCCCGCCTCACCATCGCATTCTGGATTATCCTACCCTTGCAGTAAAGACCATCCCACTTTGCCTTCTTGCCAATCCCAACCTCACCTACAAGCTCATCTCACAATTGCCTTCAGGACAATCCTGCCTACTCGTTCAGGCCCACTTCCTTTCGCCTTTTGGCTAGGCCCACTCCCGCTTTCAGTCCAAGCGCACACTCGCCTTCAAGGACAGACCATCTTCTCCTTCTGGACTAGCCCATCCACGCCTCAAGGCCCAGCCTACTTTCCACTTCAAGCCCATCCCACCCTCACCTTCAAGCCCATCCTACCCTTCCTTCTGACCCATCCAACTCTTACCTCCAAACTAAGCATAACCTCACATTCAGGCCCGTCTCAACCTTGCCTTCTGACCCAGTCCATCATCGTCCTCTGATCCAGCACATCACCAATTTCAGGCCCAGCCCACTCACGTCTTCAGGTCCATTACAACCTCGCCTTCAGGTAAAGCAAAACCTCGTCATTAGAACAAACCCACACTATCCTTCAGGCCCATTTGATCTTCGCCTTCAACCCCAGCTCACCCTGTATTCTGTCCAATCTTAGCCTGAATTTCAGACCCAGCTCACCCCCGCAAGCAGGGCCAATGTACCGCCACCTTTAGGCCATGCTCACGTCGACTACTAACCCATTTCTCTCAAGCAGTCAGTCCCAGTTCACCCATGCCTTCAGACCATTCCTACACTCGCTTTCAATCCCAATTCACACTCACCCTCACCCATCCTGCCCTCGCCTTCAAGCTCAATGCATTATTTCCTTCTGGCCCATCCCAACCTCGATGACAGTGCAAGCTCATTGTCGCCTTCAGGTCAAGACTACCCTCATCGTCAAGCCTATCCAACCATCTTTTTCAAGCCCGTTCCACCATCGCCTTCTGGTCCATCCCACCCTCGCCTTCAGTCCAAGCATAATCTCACTTTTCAACCCATTCCACCCTGGACTTCAAGACCGGCCCACCCTCGCCTTCAAGCCCATCCCACCATCGCATTTTGGCCCATCACACCCTCGCCTTTAGGCCTAGCTATCCTTCGCCTCCAGATCTACTCTTGCCCTCGCTTTCAAGCCTAACCTACCTTCGCCTTCCAGCTCCGTCCAACCTCACCTTAAGACCCATCCCACCCTCACCTTTAAGCCCATCCCACCCTTGCCTTTTGGCCCATCCCTCCCTCGCCTGCAAGAACATCTTACCCTCGCCTGCAAGAACATCTTACCCTCGCCTTCAGGCTCATCCACCAACATTTTGAGGACCGTCCCCTTCGCCCTCTTTAACCAGCTTACTCTCGATTTCAGTCCCAGACCACCATCCACTTTACTCCCAACCCACATTCGCCTTTTGCCCCCGCCCAACCACACCTTCAAACCCAGCCCACCCTCTTCAAACCCATCCAACCCTCGTATTCATGACAGCCAACCCATGCCTTCTGACCAATCCCACCCTCGATTACTAGCCTGTCTCACTCTCCTTTAGGCTCATTCCTCCCCGACTTCAGTCAAACCCTCCTCCTCCTCCTGTCCCAGCCAACTTTCGCTTTCACTCGCACCCCACACTCGCCCTTCATCCATCCCACCATCGCCTTCAGTCTCTGGTCCCCCTCCCACCCCTACCTCGTCTTCAAACCCATCCCACCATCGCCTTCTGACTTATCCCATCTTCGCCTTCAGGCGCAGCCGACCCACATCTGTGAAACCATCCTTCCTCGGATTCGAGACCGGTCCACCCTCGCAGTGCACCCCATCCCACCATCGTCTTTTGGCCCATCCAAGCTTCGCCTTTAGGCCAAGATATCCCTCGCCTTCAGTACCAGCCCACCTTCACTTTCGGGCCACGCTTAACTTCGCATTCGGACCCAGCCCAACCTCGCCTTCAGACATCCCACCCTCGCCCTCGAGCGCATCCCACCCTTACCTTTTGGCCTTTCCCGCCCTCACCTACAAGAACTATTCACCCTCACCTTTAGGCCCACCCGTCTTTCGCCTTCTGGCCCAGCCCACTCTCACTCTCGCCTTCATTCCTATCCCACCTTCACATTCTGGTCCCGCCCAACATCTCCTTCATACCCAGCCCACCCTTTTCTTCGAGCCTTCTGGCCCATCCCACTCTTGCCTTTAAAACTAGCTCAACTTCACCTTCAGGCACATCCCACCTTTGCCATCAGACATAGTCCATCATCGCCTTCTGGTCCAGCACACCACCTATTTCAAGCCCTGCCCACCCACGCCTTCATAATCATTACAAATTTGCCTTCAGGGCAAGCACAACCTCGTCATTAGAACCAGCCCTCCCTCTCCTTCAGGCCCATTTAATCTTCGCCTTTACCCCCAGCTCACCCCCTATTCTGATAACATTTCAACCTGAACTTCAGACCCAGCTCACCTTTTCCTTCAGGCCCAGCTCACCTCCGGCTTCAAGTCATGCTCACCTCGCCTACTGACCATTTCTCCCAAGCAGTCAATCCCAGTTCACCCTCACCTTCAGTCCATTATCACACTGTCCCAATTAACCCTCACCCTCTGGCCCATACAACCCTCGTCATTAAGCTCGTTCCATCATCTCCTTCTGGCCCATCCCCATTTCGATGAAAGGGTAAGCTCATCTTCGCCTTCAGGCCCAGCCTACCCTCGCCGTTAAGGCTATCCAACCCACTATTTCAAGCCCATTCCACGATCATCTTCTAGCCCTTGCCTTTTGGCCCACCCCCTCCCTCGCCTGCAAGAAAATCTTACCCTCGCCTTCAGGCTCATCCACCCTCAGTTTCAGGAAAGCACAATCTCACCTTTAAACCCATCTCACTATGGATTTCAAGACCGACCTACCTTCGTCTTTAAGACCATCCCATCATCGTATTTTGGCCCATCACAACCTCTCCTTTAGGCCTAGCTAGCCCTCACCTTCAGGCCAAACCCAACTCTGCCTTCTAGCTCTGTCCAATCTCACTTTAAAGGCCCATCCCACCCTCACCTTCAAGCCCATCCCACCCTTACCTTCTGGCCCATCCCATCCTCGCGTACAATCCCATCTTACCGTCGCCTTTAGGCCCATCCCACTCAACTATTGAGGACCGGCCCCTTCACCCTCTTTCTCAGCCTACTCTCGTTTTTAGACCCAGACCGCCATCCCCTTCACTCCCAACTCACATTCGAATTCTGCCTCCACCCAACTTCTTCATTCCCAGCCCACCCTCTTCAAGCCAACCTAACCCTCGCATTCATTCCATCCCACCCACGGCTTCAGTTTAACCCGCCTCCCTCTGTTCCAGCCTAATTTCGCTTTCTGTCGCACTCCACACGCCTTCAACCTATCTTACCATCGCCTTCAGGTTTTGCCCACCCTCGTCTTCAAACCCATCCCACCAACGCCTTCTGGCCCAACCGACCTTAGCGTTCAGGTCAAGCTCACACTTGCATTTAAGCCCATCTCATCCTCGTCGACGGGCACAATTCACCTTCCCCTTCCAGCCGAACCTATCCTCGCCTTCTTGACCACACGCGTCTTCAGGCACATCCCACTATCGCCTGCTGACCCATCCCGCTTTTGCCTTCAAACATACCTAAAGCTCGCCTTCACGCTCTGCCCACCCTCGTCTTCAGGCCCATCCCATCTTCACCTTTTGGCCCATCCCACCTTAGCCTTCATGTCAAGCTCACTCTCCCCTTCAGGCCTAGTTCATCCTCGTCTACAGACCCTACAGACTTCTAATCCAGCCCATCCTCGCCTTCTTGCCCAGCCCACCCTCGTCTTTCAGCATATCCCACTATTCCCTTCGGGCCCATCCTACTCCTGCCTTCTGACCCAGTCCATCATCGCCTGGTCCAGCACGACACCCATTTCAGACCCAGGCCACCCACGCCTTCAGGCCCATTACAGCCTCGCCTTCAGGCACATCCCACCCTTGCCGTCTGATATCGTCCATCGTCGCCTTCTGGTCCAGCACACCACCCATTTCAGGCCCTGCCCATCCGCGCCTTCAGGCCCATTATAACCTCGCCTTCAGGGCAAGCACAACCTCGTAATTAGATCAAGCCCACATTCTGCTTCAGGCCCATTCAATCTTCGCCTTCACCCCAGCTAATCCTCGTATTCTGTCCCAAATCAGACTGAATTTCAGACCCAACTCACCCCAGCCCTAAGGCCCAGCTCCCCTTCGCCTTCTGGTCATGCTCACCTCACCTACTGACCCATTTCTCCCTAGCAGTCAGTCTCGGTTCACCCTCGCCTTCAGACCACTACCACACTCGTTTTCAGTCCCAATTCACAGTAACCCTCTGGTCCATCCCACCCTTGCCTTAAGGCCAAGCACAGTCTCGCCTTTAAACATCCCATCCTGGACTTCAAGACCGGCCCACCCTTACCTTCAAACCTATCCCACCATCATATTTTGGCCCATCACACCTTTGCCTTTAGGCCTAGCGAGCACTCGTCTTCAGATCTACTCTTGCCCTCGCATTCAGGCCTAACTCACCTTCGCCTTCTAGCTCTGTTCAACTTCACTTTAAGGCTCATGTAACCCTCACCTTCAAGCCCATCCCAACCTTGCCTTCTCGCCCATCCCTCCCTCGCCGACAAGCAAATCTTACCCTCGCCTTCAGGCTCATCCACCCATATCCTGAGGCCTGCCCCCCCCCCCCTTCCCCTTTTTCCCTGCCTACTTTCGTTTTCAATTCCAGATCACCATCCCTTTCACTTCCAACCCATACTCGCCTTCTATCCGCGCGAAACCTCTCCTTCATACACAGCCCACCCTTTTCAAACCCATCCAACCCTCGCATTCATCCCATCCCACCCATTCCTTCTGTCCCATCCCACCGTCGAATAGTACACTATCTCACCCTCGCCTTTATACCCATCCCACCTACCACTTGAGTTCAGCCCTCCTCCTACTCCTCTTGTCCCAGGCCACTTTCGCTTTCATTCGCATTCCACACTCGCCTTCAATCCATCACACCATCACCTTCAGGTTCTGCCCATCCTCGTCTTCAAAACCATCCCACCATAGCCTTCTGGCCCATCGGACCTTAGCATTCAAGTCAAGCTTACACTCTCCTTTAGGCCAGCTCATCCTTGTCTACAGGTACTACCCACCTTCTACTTCCAGCTGAGCCAATCCTCGCGTTCTTCCCCTGACCCCTGATCCCACTCGTCCTCAGGCACACCATCACCCTCTGGCCCATCCCACCCTCGCTTCAGGCGCAACTGACCCACATCTTTGGACCTATCCCACCCTCGCCTTCTGGCGCAACTGACCCACATCTTTGGACCCATCCTGAATCACCTTCAAGACCGGCCCACCCTCACCTTGCAGCCCATTCCACCCTCACCTTCAACCCATCCCAAGCTCGCATTCAACCCATCCCATCCTCGCTTACAAACCTATCTCACAACGCCTTAAGGTCCATCCCACTCACAACTTCAATCCGAAACTCCACTTCTTCCTGTCCCGTCCATTATCGCCTACTGGCATATCACACTCTTGCCTTCAAACCTAGATCAACCTCGCCTTCAGGCCCATTTCACTTTAATTTTCAGGCCCAGCTTAGACTCGCCATCAAGCCCATATCACCTTAGCCTTCTAGCCTATCCCAACTTCGCCTTAAGGCCCAACCATCATCATCTTCTCTCCCATCCTCACCTCACCGACAGGTCAAGCTCATTCTCGCCTTCATGCTCAGGTAGTCCTCGCCAACAGGCCCAACTCACCTTTGTCTTTTGGCCCAACCCATCCTCCATGTCTTAAGGCCTAGGTCATCTCGTCTTCGGGCACATCCCACCATCGTTCTCAGGCCCATTCCACCCTTGCCTTCAAGCTAAGTTCATCTTCGCCTTCTGGCCCAGCCCACCCCCATATCAGAACCCCCCCCCCCTCCCCTTACACACACACACACACACACACACACACACACACACATTTCTGGCCCAGCCCAACCAAGCCTTTCGGCCCATCTCACCCACGCTTTCAGTCTCACCCATCCTCCCCTTAAGGCAAATCTCACCGTTGCCTGTAGGCCGATTTTACCTACCTCTCTTCAGGCCCAGCATACCTTCGCCTTTTGCCTCATTCCACGTTAGCCTACAGGCCGACCTAATCCTGATCTTCATCAGGCACAGCTCACTCTCTCCTTCAAGCCTAGCTCACTCTCGTATTCTTGCCCAACAAAATCTCGCCGTCTGTACCAGATCACCCTCATCTTCTGTCCCATCCTACCCTCGTGTTCACGCCCAAATCACCCTCGCATTCTAGTTTACCCCACACTAAACTTAAGGCCCACCTCACCCTCACCTTTAGGCCCGCCTCACCATCGCATTCTGGCTTACCTCACCCTCGTATTCAAGACCATCCCACCCTTGCCTTGTGACCCATCCCAACCTCTCCTACAAGTTCATCTCGCAATTGACTTCAGGACCATCCCACCCCCATCGTTTAGGGCAACTTCCCTTCGCCTTCTGACCCAGTCCATCATAGCCTTTTCCAGCACATCATGCATTTCAGGCCCAGCCCACCCAATCCTTCAGGCCCATTACAACCTCGCCGTCAGGGCAAGCAAAACCTCGTCATTAGAACCAGCCCACACTCTCCTTCAGGTCCATTTAATCTCAGCCTGATCATTAAACCCAGCTCACCAACGCTTTCACCCCCAGCTCACCTTCGCTTTCAGGTCATGCTCACCTCGCCTTCTGACCCATTTCTCCCTAGCAGTCAGTCCCAGTTCACCCTCGCCTTCAGACCATTCCCACACCAGCTTTCAGCCCCAATTCACCCTCAACCTCTGGTCCATCGCACCCTCGCCTTCACGCGTCGCTAGCGTTCGCCTTTAGATCTAATCTTGCCATCGCCGTCAGGCCTAACCCATCTTCGAATTCTAGCTCCGCCCAACGTCAGATAAACGTCCATCTCACCTTCGCCTACAAGCTCATCTTAACTTCACCTTCACCCATATTGAGATCTGCCTCCATTCACCCACTTTCTCAGCCTACTCTCCCTTTCAATCCCAGACCACCATACCCTTCACCCCCTAACCACATTCGCCTTCTGCCCCCGCCCAACCTCTTTATACCCAGCCTATACTCTTCAAACCCATGCAACCCTCGCAATCATCTCACCCTACCTATGCCTTCTGGTCTATCTCACCCTCACTTTTATACCCTTCCCACCCACGACTTCAGTCCAACCCTCCTCCTCCTTCTGTCCCAGCCCACTTTAGCTTTCTTTCGCATAACACACTCGCCTTCAACACGTCCCACCATCGCCTTCAGGCTCTACCACCTTCGTCTTCAAACGCATCCAACCACCTCCTGGTCCATCGGACCTTAGCCTTCAGGTCAAGCTCACACTCGCCTTCAGCCGCAGCTCATCCTCGTCTACAGGCCCAACCCACCTTCCCCTTCAAGTTGAGCCCATCCTCGCCTTCTTGCCCTGACCACACTCGTCTTTAGGCACATCCCACCATCGCCCTCTGGCCCATTCCAGTCTTGCCTTCAAACTTACCTCGAGCTCGCCTTCAGGCTCTGCCCACCCTCGTCTTCAGGCCCATCCCAGCTTTGCCTTTATGTAAAGCTCACACTCCCCTTCAGGCCCTACTCACCCTAGTCTTCAGACCCAATCCACCTTCGACTTCTGAACCAGCTCATGCTCGCCTTCTCGCCCAGCCCACGCTCGTTTTCAGGCACATCCAACCATTCCCTTCAGGACCATCCTACTCTTGCCTTCAAACCTAGCTCGACTTATCTTCAGACCCACCACACCCTTGCCCTCAGGTCAAGTCTATCTTCACCTTCTTACCCTGCCAACTCTACATTTCAGGTTCGGCCAAATACGCCTTCAGGTCCATCCCACAATCGCCGTCATGAATAGCACAACCTCGCAGTTACGTCAGCTCACAATCGCCTTCAGGCCCATTCCACCCTCGCCTTTAGCCCCACTTCACCCCCGCCTTCTGGAACATTCCAGCCTCACCTTCAGGGCCAGCTCACCCTCACTTTCAGGCCCAGTTACCCTCGCCGTCAGGCCCAGCTCACCTTCGCCTTTATGTCAAGCCGTCCAGCCCATCCCACCATCGTCTTTTGGCCCATCCCACCTTCGCCTTTAGGCCTTGCTAACTCTCGCCTTCAATACCAGCCCACCTTCGCCTTCTGGTTCCGCCCAACTTTGCCATCAGGCCCATCCCAACTTCGCTTTCAGGCACATTCCACCATCGCCTTCAAGCGCATATCACTCTTACCTTCTTGCCTTTCCCGCCCTCACCTACGAGACCACTGCACTCTCGCCTTCAAGTCCCTCCCACCCACACCTATAGGGCCGCCCCCTTACGCCTTCTGGCCCAGCCCACTCTCAGTTCCTGTAGTAGCCCACCATCGCCTTCATTCCCATCTCACCTTCACCTTCTGGTCCCACCCAACCACTCCCTCATACCCAGCCCACCCTGTTTTTCAAGCCCATCCCACACTCGCCTTCAACCCACGCTACCCACGCATTCTGGCCCATCCCACCCTCGCTTATCTCGCAATGCCTTTAGGTCCATCCCACCCACGACTTCAGTCCAAAGCTCCTCCTCTTCCTCCAGTCCCATCCCAACATCCCAGCGCTTGCCATCAAACCTAGTTCAACCTCGCCTTCTGGTCCATTCCACCTTTGCTTTCAGGCCCAGGCTACGCCCCCCCCCCACCATTTCAGGCACAGCCCATCCCCCCATTTCATAATCAGCTCGCACAAGACTTTAGGCCCGTCTCACACTCGCCTTCAGGCTTACCCACCCTCCCCTTAAGGCCACTCTTACCCTTGCCTTTAGGCTGATTTCATCCCTTGCCTTTAGTCCCATTCCACCCTTGCCTTTAGTCCCATTCCACCCTTGCCTTCAGGACCAGATCTCCCTCGCC
>JAUUDZ010028953.1:0-10000 GCA_032361705.1 Panulirus versicolor | reverse complement strand
CTCCTATATTTGTTCACTTTACTCGTATATTTCAATAAGGTAAATTTAAGCTTAAGTCCATGTAATTTGTTTAGTAAATCGTAATGAGATCTTTTTCCCCCTCTGTGTCTGTTGGACCTGAGGAAAGTAAATCCATTCCTCATTATTCACAACAGTGTTATAGTGTTAAGTAAGCAATGGTTTCATCAATATAGACTTTGGTAAAGAAAAATTGATATCAAATCTAAGAAGTTCATGATAAGTTAAATAAATGAATAAAGCCCTCTTAGCAAAATCTAATCTATTATTTACATTATATGGCGAGATCCTTTTTCCTTTAACGTAGCTGAGATACCTCTACCCTCAAGAACTTTCATTGACTTAATAAAACTTTGTTGACAATAACGTTTTCCAAGATGCTGAGAGTGATTCTTATTGAAAGAATTTCGGGTTAGCCATGATAAATTTCCTCACTCCCATTCTCAGTAACTTATTCATGGAATTCTATGAGACTGAGATCCAAACTTCCGTTAGTAACAGTCCAAAAATATGGTTAAGATACGTTAACGATGTGTGGTCCTTATGGCCATCTTACCAAGATCATGATGTTTTCTTTAATGAATTACGATTCATCCCACCATCAAGTTTAAGACTAAATGGAAACACAAAGGCAAATCACCCTTCCTTGATGTGGTGATAATTAGGTATTTTGATTAGTTATCCTTTAAGATCTACAGGAAGCCTACCAGTGCTGAGAGTTATATTCATTATTTTTCAGGATGTGGGAAAACAGGATGGCAGCTGGAGGTGTGGTGTGCAGGAACAGTTGGCCAGTGCTACGTCTGGTGTGTGAGGGACACAATACCTATGTGTGAGATGTGATGTGTGAAGGAACGCCATGCCCAAGCAGAGATACGGAACTCTTATCACAGTATCCTCATCCCGGTACAAGCTTGCGGTGTGTGGGACATAGTACTACCTGCCAGGTCTGGTATGTGAGGAACAGAGTACCTCAGTGCCAGTGCAATACTGGTGAGTGTGAGATGAAATGGCTTAGTGTCAGATGTGGTGTGTGGTGAGACAGCGCCCCAGTGTCAGTGTAGGTGTGGTGTTACACCGTCCTAGTGCTATGTGGGTGTCTGGTGACAGTACCCCAGTGTCAGTGTTCATGTGGTGGTAAAGTACCTTAGTGCTAGTGCAGTGACTGTTGACACCGTACCCCAGTGTCAGTGAAGGTGTAGTTGTACAGTACCCTAGTGCCAGGTACAGTGCTGGTGACATATTACCCCAGTGTCAGTGTACGTGTGGTGTTACACCGTCCTAGTGCCTTGTGGGTGTCTGGTAACACAGTACCTCAGTGTCGGTGTAGGTGTGGTGGTACAGCGCTCAAGTGCCAACACTACCTTCCTTCACCACCTACCTACACTACTCACCCTCACTGCCGACCTACAAGACCTTCCTTCACTACGGTGAGGTGTCTGGTGACATCAGTACCCCAGTGTTAGTGTAGGTATGGTATGGTGGTACAAGACCCTCGTGACAGGTGTGGTGTGTGGTGAGACACTACCACAGATTTAGTGTATGTGTGGTGCCACAGGACCCTTGTGCCAGGTGCAGTGTCTAGTGACACAGTACCACAGTGCTAAGCCTGTTGTGTAGTGACACAATCGCCAAGCTTCTCTGCAGGTCTGGTTTACAGAGACACGTTGCCAGTCTTGATGTTTGAGGACAAACTATCTCAACATTAAGCTTGGTTTATGGGAAATTCATTATCTTGTACCATCCATGATGAGTGCGGAATACAGCAGCCCAGTGCCTGGTCTAGTGTGTGGGAGACATACTGCCTCACCCTCAGGTCTGGTCTATAGTAACACAGGTGGTCACCCTCTTGCTCACATATGATTATCTCTGGTGGGTGTCTGCGGCTTATGTAACTTTATGTTCACAACCTTTTGATCAAATATATACATTACGGCCTCAGTAGACTGTGCCATAGATTACTTGATTTGTAAAAACTCTCACTATAGAAATATCAATTGTTTTGGAACGAAGTATTGATCTACCGTGTTTACTCTATTAGTGATATCAAAATAGATTGCCTTTTGATTAATCATTTCACTTTTTTTTTTTGCCTGATCAGCAGTATATGTCATGTCACTTGCATCTACTTATGAAAGCAACAGCAGAACACATGTTATTTACAATGAAAATTAACTATGCATAATGGTATGTACAGACGTGCAGTATAGTATGTATAGAGCCTCAACATTAAGCCAGGAGAACTCAGATTACTGTCTGCAAGCACGTAAGACGAAGTTCCTGAAGGGAATGTGATTTTTCCTTAAAATAAACTTACTGTGGGTAAGTTATCTGTTTATTGCCATTAGACTGTGTAGAAAACCTTAATACTTATGTGTGGTGGTAACGGGTGCCAACAGGTTGCAGTGTTATACTTGTCGCTGCACCTAATACTAATATTGAACTTTACATTGCTTTGCTGTCATTGTTTCATGAAAGTGAAGCCGTGTACTGGTATCTATAAAGAAATGAGTTATCTTTGCGACGACATAAAGTATTTTAGATATTGTTAATGTTCGGATGCACGTAAATTTGCTTAATAGTTCCTTAGTCCAATTAGTTGAGTAACCTGCTCGTGACGTTGATAATGTTGAAGATTGAGTAAGTTTGTTACGATTCAATAAATGTTATTTCTTTTATTAAAAGAAAGATTATCGTCTGGATATCCATAGAAAAAGCATCTCAGAGATTGTATGGGTAAAGTGTACATACATATCTAGGTGTAGGTGAAGGCCAGTATAGAGCACACAGTGGGTAAAATACATCAACACAGGAGAGTGACGGGGGAAGGCGAGCGGGCTTAGGCACCCCAAGGGTACACTCCCTTCAGAGGTGGGTCTAGGATACATTAATTACAGTATACTAGGCGATACTGATAGTAACATAGATAACAACGTTTGTGTAACAAAAAGCAGGTATAACACGACATACAGTATACTGATAGTAACATAGGTAACAACGTTTATGTAATACAAAGCAAGTATAACACGACATACAGTATATTGATAGTAACATAGGTAACAACGTTTGTGTAACACAAAGCAGGTATAACACGACATACAGTATACTGATAGTAACATAGGTAACAACGTTTATATAATACAAAGTAGGTATAACATAAGTCATCCAGTTTACTGATAATAACATAGGTAACAACGTTTGTGTAACACAAAGCAGGTGCAACACGACACACTATACTGATAGTAACATAGGTAACAACGTTTGTGTAACACAAAGCAGGTATAACACGACATATAGTATACTGATAGTAACATAGGTAACAACGTTTGTGTAAAACAAAACAGGTATAACACGACATACAGTATACTGATAGTAACATAGGTAACAACGTTTGTGTAACACAGAGCAGGTATAACACGACATATAGTATACTGATAGTAACATAGGTAACAACGTTTGTGTAACACAATGCAAGTATAACACGACATACAGTATACTGATAGTAACATAGGTAACAACGTTTGTGTAACACAAAGCAAGTACAATACGACATACAGTTTACTGATAGTAACAAAGATAACAACGTTTGTGTAACACAAAACAGGTATAACACGACATACAGTACGCTGATTGTGACATAGGTAACAACGTTTATGTAATACAAAGTAGGTATAACATGAGTCATACAGTATACTGATAGTAACATAGGTAACAATGTTTGTGTAACACAAAGCAGGTATAACACGACATACAGTATACTGATAGTAACAATGGTAACAACGTTTATGTAATACAAAGTAGGTATAACATGAGTCATACAGTATACTGATAGTAACATAGTAACAACGTTTATGCAATACAAAGGAGGTATAACACGGCAGACAGTATACTGATAGTAACATAGGTAACAACGTTTGTGTAACACAAAGCAGATATAACACGACATACAGTATAGTGATAGTAACATAGGTAACAACGTTTATGTATTACAAAGTAGGTATAACATAAGTCATACAGCATACTGATAATAACATAGGTAACAACGTTTGTGTAACACAAAGCAGGTATAACACGACATACAGTATACTGAAAGTAACATAGATAACAAGGTTTGTGTAAAACAAAGCAGGTATAACACGATATACAGTATACTGATAGTAACATAGGTAACAACGTTTGTGTAATACAAAGCAGGTATAACATAAATCATACAGTATACTGATAGTAACATAGGTCATAGGTAACAACGTTTGTGTAATACAAAGCAGGTATAACATAAGTCATACAGTATACTGAACAGTATACTGATAGTAACATAGATAACAACGTTTGTGTAATACAAAGCAGATATAATTAATTCATACAGAATATCATCTTAACATTGACACGTATACATGGGTAAGTGATGAAACATTTTAGACTTACATTGTATACATAAAGAATACATTTATACAGAGAATAAATGTGTATTTGAAAAAGTGCACAATATGGTGTACAGACGTGAGCAATGATAGCAACATAAAAGGTCAAAGGTCATACACTTCTACATACACATACCGAGTATGTATATGTCAACTTAGCTGGTAACACTGTAAAGGGGGAGGAACAAGGAGACGTGGAACACAGTAGAGTGACGTGAGCTATTACCTGTTGCAGGTGCAAATGGTTAGTGCAAGTATTATAAGGGAAAGCAACAATGATTTTTATTATCTGATCAGAGGTAATCACATACGTGTGAAGGCAGCGATATCACTGGCCAGAGAAGGTTGGGTGAAGACATGGTTGGGGTGTTAGGGAGACTGGGAGGTGTAGCAGAGGGAGAGGGTGAGTGTCTAGTGGTCACAAGACATTATTATTTTCCAATGAATGTTGCTTGTTCATGTTTGACACAGTTGCTGTGTTTATATCTAATATATGGTACACAGAATCTTGCATGGACTTCCACAATGGACACTAGCCAATAAAGTGTCCGGTGTAACTTAATGATTACGTGATGAATGACAGCTGCTGAACGACTTTAACAATTGGTCTTACCAATACGACCAAATATTACGTTACTTAACATTCGTTATCACTTATACAAAACATACTACCGGACCAATCTGCATGAACAATTTGACTGTACTATAAGTGGCCATCTATTTAACAGTTCGCATCACTCTCCTATGTTCCTCATATCCTTACTTCTCCCCATTATAGTGTTTTTCAGCTCAGATGACATATTCGTACTAGGTAAGTGGTCTTGAATGTATGTGGTCGAGGAAATTGTATATGGGACATGCAGTCATAAAATGTACTGGCACTGGTCATGTTAACAGTGACGATAATAAAAGGAAGGTTAAGGTACAGTATACATGGGTCATTCAGTAAGAGAATGTACTTTTACTGGGAATGGTTACATCAGTTTCGAAATATTGATCACCGTGAAATTACGTTTGAGGTCACTTTCAACACTGCATGGAATGCTAGTCAACATGAGTCGTAAAAAAAGATACCAGATTTTAGACTTTCAGATCTTAGTGATTTCCGCATTGCTTTTGACTGTCAAATCCTAATTGATATGGTTGCTTAAAATGACATGAACGTAGCTAGGAAATGTTTCAATAAAACTTTCAAAGTAATCGAGGGTACAAATGTGCCACTGCGTAGTAGACCTTGTATTGCAAAACGAAACTAATGTGGTGAAAGGATGAAACGAAGAGATGCTTTTGTTGAAGAAAGTGACACATAAAAAATGAGACCTACAAAACATGATAGACTATACTGTATAAATTTGCGTAAATCAAGATAGTTATACGACAGACTATACATCAATATGAAGGTAATATTGCCGAAAATGCAAATTGATTAATGCTTTTCATAGTTATGTTAGAAGCAAGAATCACTGCTTAATCATTTGGTTCATTCATTACGGAAAACGGTGACTTAATTCCAGAGAACGAAGCTATGGCAAGAATCATGTTTTTTCTCACTGCATTTGTATTTACAATCAAAGACACAGCTTATGTCCTAAATCCAATTTCATTGATAAGAAAGTACAGTGTATTTCAACATTCTTACATAAAAGTTAAGGACATACTATCAGAAACAATGGAACAAAAGAAACAAAACGGCAGACCTGGATAAGTTTGATCCGAGGGAATAATAAGCCCTTGATGACTGCTCTTGTCAACAGGTCACCTGCTGTCGGTAATGTCTCACGGGAATGTAGGTATATTCACTCACAACACAAGGATGGATCTCATGTGGTTCCATATGCCTTTTTCTTGCTCATTACTTATGGAGTTTACAGGAAGATATTTTAGGAAGTTGCATTGGATTAGTTAGAGGTACTTTAACGGGTGAGGGAAATGTTAAACTGATCGGGATTGGAGTTGGAGCAGATAGAGCCAAAATGATTATCTCTTTCAGTAAGATATACAGCTAAAAGTGTCGTCAAATTGTAAAAACGAAGGAAATGTAATGCCATATATAGAAAAGAATCCGGAAGAAGATACGTTGTTGTATTTACAGTGGATAAAGAAATAGTTTACCTCACGAGTAACATGAAATTTTTCAAGGATTTTAACGAATATTAAAGTCGAATGAGTGTTGGAGGAAGGAGAGACTCCCAAGTAAAATTTGTTTGGTCTCTTGGACAAATGGCCTCAGAACTACGATGGTTTTACAATGAATTGGAGAAAAGGGTTATTATAGGGGATGAAGGAATAGATGCCTCTATTCACGCAACAATAACTTAACCTATAGGGTCAGGAGATATAGATACATCGCCCTAAGAAAGGCAGTAATCTTTCCATGGAAAGTCAGACAAATGAAGATCTTTTCATAGTTACCTCAAAATACCGTGATATAGGATGGCCAACTAATGGAGGAAGTAACGTAGTGAGGAGACACCAGAGTGTGGTCAGATAAACGAATTGTGTAGGTGTTACAGGAGGGACTGGAGAAGAAAAATGACAGGTCCAGAGTATTGGGATAGAGGTTGTGATGGTCTGGAATATGGGTAAAGTGGTCGATTATCTGGTCCAAATTATTATGGGTGGAAAACAAACAATCAAACAAACATGGGCACGCGCGCACACACACACACACACACACACACACACACACACACACACACACACACACACAAGTCACATACATAGGAAGGAATGGTTTGGTAAAAGATGATAAAAAGCAAAAGAATTTAAAATTGTCGTGACGAAGATATAGACGGCACTCCAGCCAGCCAGCATATGCAAGGTGCAAGAGAGCAAAGAACGAGTATATCAGGATAAAAACAAGGAATTAAGAATCTTTGAAATGAATATTTTGGAAGGATCGATAAAATCTACAACTTTTCCAAAAACTCATTAGGTTGTCAGATAACAACTAATTAGACTAAGAAATTCAGAAGGAAGAAGACGATGTAAGGATACTCGAGGAACTGAGTAACAAATTCAAAAGATTTTCCCCATTAGAAAACATTGTGGCAACAACACCAGTGGGCTGGAATTAGGAGATTTTAGAAAACACTGAGATATCTAGAAAAGATTAACAGAATTCTAGGTGTTCACCCGTATGAGATTCATGGACCTGATGAAGTCTTACCACAGTGCTGAAGATGTATGCATATATTCCAGATAAACCTCTGGAAAAGCTGCTCAAGATGTCGCTGTATAGAGACAAAATACCAAAAGAGTGGAAAAGGACATTATTCCTGTCTATAATTAACGAAACCCGAAAGAGGCAATGAACTACAATCTGGTCTCAAATGGGAAGTTTGGTTTGTAAGGCTTAGAAAAGATAATCACAAAGCAAATGAATGACTTTCTAAAGAGGAAAAATTACTCATGTGATGAACAATGTACAAAAGGTAAGGCTGAGTGGATGTTTGTATCTTGACTGCCAGAACGCTTGACACTGTGTCACATGGGAGGCTGATTAGGAGACTGGATCACCAGGCAGGAGTATGGGGAAACTCATTTAGTGGACAGAAGATTATCTTAGTGAAAGTGAACAAAGAACGCATGACAGAGGACCTCTCTCATAATGGGTTGAGGTCACCAGCCGAGTGCCGCAGGGTTTTGTTTTGGAACCATTACTCTTCTTGACCTATGGTAATGACTTGTCAGAGGATATAGACTCTCATTTGAATATGTTTGCAGCAGATACAAAGGACATTCGTGAAATGAAAAGCACGGATGATTGCATCAACTTACAAAAAGAACATGACAGACTCCAAAGTTTGTCTGATATCTGATTGATGAAGTTTAAAAACTCGATTAATATAAACCAGTGAGAATGGATCGTAGCGAAGGAAGGCTTCGCTGTGGTTATCATCGAACAGAAAAAAAGCTACAGTAAGTTAGTTGACATTGTCCCTGACCTGTCGTAAGTGTCCCACCTAAGGCGAGTAGTTAAGGACACAAACTGTCTGCTGGTAAGTACTAGAATTCCATTCAAGTTCAAGGATAAGACAGTTTTGAAAACCTGTTCACATCAGACATAAGACCGAAACAAAAATAAGCTTCTCAATTTCGGTCACAACACCTAGAGAAGAAGAGAGGAAATGGAGATGGTTCAGAGGATAGCAAGAGAAAATTACTAGAGTTAGAGAGATACGTTACAGGGAAAGGCTGGAGGCACTAGAATTGATTTTTCTCTTTAAAAGTTCATATCTCTTGGACATCTGTTATTCTACCCTTGAGCAATGGACTACAGTCCCTTTAAAGAACTAACTATCAATGTCTAATGAGTCTGATGAATGTGTTTCCCTGAACGGTGTATGACCTGAACTAGTAGTTGTGAATGTCAGTGGATACAAAGCCACTGAACTGCACCCCAGTACCACGACTAGAGAAAAAAATGGCAGCAGCTTTAGGCTCTCGGTTTGGTTGTGGGATGGGCCATGCAAGGGTAGATCGGGGGAGATCAACCGGTGGTTGAATTTGACGGCTGACTTGTTCCATACTTGACTAGAATTACTGAATTAGTGGATCATAAAACTTTGAAACAATATACATGCATACTGAAGAACACATCAGCAGTACAACTCTACTTTGAAACAATCAATCTAGATATGCCAACTAGGTTTCCAAACCTCGGTGGCGCAGTAGGCAACGCGTGAGTCTCATAATCTCAAGGTCGTGAGTTCGATCCTCACTTGGGGTAGTTTTCGGACTTTCATGTCGGGTGAACAAGATGCAAGTATTGTGGTAGATATATTATTGGAAGCATTGTGTCTTACCTCATAGTGTAGAATCATTATCAAGTTGTCTTGTTCTTATGTAACTGATCACTCCAACTGCAGAAAAGGAACCCAGATTTCCAGTGCCAGATTAACGCATGGGCCACCTCGGCCCGGGTCTTGGACTCCGGCCTTACAGGGGCCCCGCTGGTCATCCAGGTAAAAAAGATGCAGCTCGGAAAACTGGTGGAACAGAGGCTGGTATGCAATATACAATATGGTGGCAAAATTTGACATAACACATATTTCATAGAATCTGTGGAGACCGCAAATATCACCTGGTCCTGGACCTCACTAAACATTAATCCGGCTCTGCAGGTTCCTGACTGGAAGCCAAATATCTTAACCGTGAAACTGTATTGATTCCTTCACTTACTCCTCGTTCACTTACTGACCCACTCACTCATTCAGTTTCTCTCTTTTGGTCCTCGTGACAGGGTCTCTCGGACTCACTCACCAAGAGTAATCAGGAGTCACTACAACACAAGATTTTATCGTAAAAATTTATGTTTCGGTAAGTTGATGATAACGTACTTGATAACCATTGTAATCATTTACTTAGACATCTCTCTCTCTCTCTCTCTCTCTCTCTCTCTCTCTCTCTCTCTCTCTCTCTCTCTCTCTAAGAAGAAAATATTTCCCATGCCGGGAATCGAACCCGGGCCTCCTGGGTGAAAGCCAGGTATCCTAGCCACTAGACCACACGGGACTGGAAGGGTCATGTGTGTGTCTATGTGAACATCGCTCACCCAC
>JAUUDZ010028942.1:409-11060 GCA_032361705.1 Panulirus versicolor | reverse complement strand
GAGAGAGAGAGAGAGAGAGAGAGAGAGAGAGAGAGAGAGAGAGAGAGAGAGAGAGAGAGAGAGAGAGAGAGGCGTGTAGATCCGAAGCTGTGGTATGGATGCGAGGCGTTGACCCGAAGCAAAAAAAGTATGGAAGAAATTGAATGTGTTGGAAATTTTGTTTTAGGAGAATGAGTAGTGCGAGGATGATTGACTGAATTAGAAATGATAGGGTAACCGAGATGTATACCGGTAAGAGGAGTATATTTGACATGGTTGAAGGAGGTGTGTTGAAATAATCTGGACATAAAAAGCATCAAAGAGGAGAGATAATACATGTTGAAAATAGAGAGAACATGGAAAAGAGGGTTGAAAGGAGGAGATGGAATAATGGAGTGAAAGAGGCTTTGAATGTTTTGGGCCAGATCACTCAGTGGGGTATGAGTCGTGTATGGGGTAGAGTGAATTTGAGCGATGCGTTATTCAAGGGTGGACGTGCTGTCAGTTGGCTAAACCAGAGCACATGAAGTGGTCTGGGGAAACCATACAGAGGTCTCTGGGAACTAGATGAGGATAGAGCGCTCTGATATCAGTGCATTATATATGATAGCTGGATCTGTGGATGTGCACGATTGAGTGCGTTCCTTCGCCTGTTCTTTGCGGTACGTTGGTACGATGGGAACAACCATCGTGAACACGACCAGCACCAAGAGCCTTAGGTTCACCACCATTACCAAAGATTGCTTTGTGCGTTCAGTACCAGGTTCTTAATTCTCGTAAAATGTTTCGCTCTCTACTGTTAACTGTGCAATCTTTTGCAGACACGTTACAGTTTACAACTTCATAGATGACTGGGACAAAGACAAGAAAAAGGAATAAAAAGTAATGAAAACTAGTGTGAGGAGACAGGGAGTAGACAGAGCATGATAAACCAAGTTCATTTTTGGCTAGATAAAGAAACCACGTAAAAGGTTTGCAGGAATTTGTGGAATGATATAATGGACACCGGCGTAGAGAAGACAAAGCAGACAATAAGGAATATTTCACTCAGCTTATCAACAATAACGGATGTTTTCTCCTATTTGATCCTCATGAAACTTGTGCTGCCATGGAACCCATGTTAACTTCAAAGCCTGTAAAGGCAGCAGCTTCATTAGCTATACTAATATAGTGATTTCATATTGCAGAGTTTAAAAGTTTACAAAAGTATATTTTTCGACGAGAGAATATGAGATATAATTTTTTCTCTACAGAATGAAATATTTATTTTTATCTCTGCCAGAATGTGGCACTGATGTATCTATGCAATGCCACTTTAGATTATATGGAATACTTTTTTGATAGCAATGATGCTATGCTGTAATATGCACAGTTAAGTTTGTTATCACTTTTCTATTATCTTAAAAATAGTAATGAATACAATTTGGGAAAAAATATTCATTGATTCACTAGATCTATGCTAGTTAACACGTGTCAAGGAAAATCACAAAGCTAACCCTAAAATGCTGAGATAAGTAGGTCTGTACTTAGCTTTTGTCTTTCATTTTCTGTAGCTTACAATAAGGATGATAAAATGTTGTGATCAGATCTCGTGGGTCAGTTTTATATTGCACAGTACTACCCCGGTACTGTATTACAATTTACGAACTGCGAAAGTAACAAAATCTTGAATTTTTTTTTTTCAAGCCTTTGTAGTTCTGTTTTATGATCATGAGATTCTGCGATAAGAAGCACAAAAAATCATTTGAGTTTTTCAGTTCTCTGTATATTTTTGTCGATGAAAAGTGATATAATTATAAGAAGTTATGCTGTTGTGCTGCATCAACTTACCCAAAGCAGTAAAAAATCACAGTTAATCCTGCAATGTTGTTATGAATGCAAAGTATTTTTCATTTTTTTCTAATTGCCGTTGGAAAATGTTGCTAATACTGGCGCACTGGCATGAAAAAATTTAGATTTCCATATTATGTTATTTCTGAAAAGTAAGAACTCTCTTGTTGGAAAAAAATAGCAAAAAACTTTAGAGTATGAATTTGCTGGGAACGAATTCATTCCGTTTGTGTATAAAATAATTTTCTATTCTAAAGTCGATAATAGACTGAAAATGAATCAAGAGGGAACCCTCACCTCACCTTGTAAGAACCATAATATTTTCATACTATACATCATTCAAAATTTACGTGACACACACAAAACAAAATTAGATATCAATGATGTAGAATATGCGTATACATGTCTTCGGTCTCCCACTCTGTGAATGACACGAAAGACGTCTGGACAATAATGTTGTGGTCATGCCTGTATATGACGATTAAGACGTGCAGTCCTTGTGTGTGTTACATGACTCCTCTGGAAAGTCACTGGTCTTGATGCTAGAATGTTTTTATGCAAGGGATGTAATCTTTTCTTGCTTTAGTAATAGATAATGAAATCTATTATTTAGTCGTTGTTGCTCTGCCTTAGGTTTCTCTCAATTATGCCCTTGATCACACGTTCATCCATGAAGTACAAATGAAGGCCTTGTTGTAAAGGCGGTTGGGGTCAGGGGGCACTCTCTGATTTAGGGGATCTCGTTCGTCGCTTGCGAACAGAGGCGCAACCTTCCTTGTCTGAATATCCATTATGAACTGAGACCTGAGTGTTCCAGTCTAGTTCTTTATTGATAGAGGTCGTAGACGAGCGGTAGGATACGCCTCTCCTCACATAAGCATTCATGTTGGAGTCCTTATACTGCTGGGGGCAACTACTCTTGCCATTCAGACAGTGTCCAGGATTGGTGGCTTTGACGTAAACACGGGTGTCGAAGTGGTCGTCCGATTGCTTTAATCAATGATATACCCAGGAAAGGAAGGATGGGCGCCGTCGATACTGTTTTCTATCGCAAAGTTGAGGCCTGACTTCTCCAAAAACCTCCTCCTCAACTCATGTAGCTCTTCTATGTTTCGCACTCATCCACATACCGACAGCAAGTTCGGGGCTTCTCGATGTCTTGCAAAACCATCAGCCCCCTCTCCGGAAACTTGTACGTAGGCACTGTGGAGAGAGAGTTTTGAAGAAATCGAGAAGCCCGTAATCTGATTTCGATATGTAGAAAATATCTTTGTTCGACTTCGAGACATGGAGGAGCTGCAGAAGTTAAGGAGGAGGTATATGGAGAAGTCAGGCCTCAACTACAAAACAGGAAATAACACCGGCAGCGCCCTCTCTTTCCTTGGTATATATATTAAAGCAACTGGACGACCACTTGCCCCCAAGCAAGTACCCATCATATGTAATTTCCTTAATTCAGGATTTTTCACGCTCGAGAGCTATAGAAAATTCTGCAGTGAAACCCATCTTCTGGCCAATTGAATATAATTTCTGCATATATCAAATCAGTACATTAGTGGAACGTTAACCGTACCTGCATTGGTACAATTCATGATTATATCCCCTGACACCTCAAAATTCTCTGTCTCATGAAATCACCCAATCGTTCTTGACATTCCAGCCATTGTTTGAAATTTCTGAATTTCAGTAGTTATTGTAAATTTAATTCATAGGCAATATTTGTAGTAGTTGATCATACTGATATATGAGTGTATGTTAAGTTAGATTACGTCTGTCGTAATGAATGTTGGGTAAAATAATCTTGTGAAATCCCTAATGGTTTAGTTTTTTATTTTGTAAATGAACTGGCTATAACGATAACTGAGTGTATCAAAATCGCGCCACACACACCAAAGATAAGAAATGACTATAACATGCAGTTACCAATTAATTTTCTCAAGAAGCCTCATCGGGCGGTCTGCAAACAGCCTATACCGTCAAATAAAGCAGTCCTCTATGAGAGACATAAGAGTCAGGTCTACAAACACCTATGGTGCTCTGATGAATTTCTTATTTTTTTTCTTTTCATCCTGAATGTCATGACTTGGGTACATGTTGCCCACGATATACTAGTTATTGTGAAAATATATATGAAAGAATGACCGACTATAAGATGTGGGCGAGATGGAGACTGATAAGGTATGTAAATACCGGCTAAACAAATACTTTATCAATGTCAATCATCAGTGGATAAACTTGTTTAAGAAGAGCAATATATCATGAACGGTTTTCATTTCTTTATTTTTTAGACTTGAGCCTGCTTTCCAGGGTTCTCTCGTCTGAACCTTTCTCAAAGTGTGTTTCCCAGTCACACTATTTCCTATGAGACTGTCATGCCAGTTACCACTTTCCATACTGCATGGTGCACCTTCATAGCGGATTTTCACTAGGTTCACAAGCGGACGTACGCTCGTTGAGAATCTCGGGACATTTACATCCGGGCGCTCGTCTACTCCTTCCTGCCGAGGGCGTTGTTCAGTGGTCTACTCACTCACCCTGGCCATTTTTCCTCTTCATATCTCCCACATTACTGGCATAAACATGCCACTTAAGACTATAACACCTCTTCCCATAATATATCACTCCAGGAGCCACCAGTTTCTATTTCATTGAGGAAATGGATGAATGACTGGCAAGTGTATACGGGATTTATTCATCGTATGTCTGGCACCTTCCTGGGCTAGTCTTCAAACAGAAGACAGGAGCGCCTTGTTGTACTATAGATTAATCATTTTATCGCAGTTCCTGGTATATTAAACGATCACTCTCCCGGAGTAACCCTATACTACTGTCAATTTTCCTGGGATGAATTACAAAAAGATCAACTCATTATTCCCACTTATCAATATAACAAATTTGTATCCCATATGTGGAGGAGGTACGCGTCTTATTGCGATTCTTGACAAAATGAAATAGTTCAAGGATGAGTTTGTTCAAACTGACCAGTAATTCTTAGAACTACCTGAGCTGCTCGACAGACTCAGTAAGACACCGCAGAACTACCATTATGATTCATTGCTTAAAATATGCAAATCTGTCCCTCGAATAATTGGCTTAACAGACAAAATCGCGTCCATCGGAAGAAATGAAATTGTATAAGTTCCCTGACTAACTGCCAGGTAAGGCATAACTTGGGCAAACTGACTGAGAAACATTAATAGACTAAAGTTACATAACCTTCTCAGGGTAGTATGGAAAGACATGAGAAAAATTAAGGTAAGAAAATTAGTAGTTTCTCCCCCACGTCTACTATAGAAACCCAGTGAACTAATCAACAACTGTGCTATTATCTCAACTTTTGCCTGTGTACCTCCTGAAATATAGGTTATGATAGATTCCAAATATGAACCAAGAGACAGAATCATTATTTCCTGACTGACTTTAGATATAGTTATGTCTTCACTAAATCTTGTGTTGAAACGATGAAATCAAGGTTCGAGGCAATTCATTACTTGTACTGTGCAATGGAGGTTGTATGGCAGGAGAGCTACCCATATCCTTGACAAATATCCTTAACATCCCTCTAACCAAACACCAGCCAACTATATGCCCTCAGGCTCATATATCCAGTTTTACATGTAAAACTTCTGAATGGATGAGCCTTATTCGTCTTCTACACAGGATGAAATATCTTTTGTCATTCAACTTACATACTCTCTCGACTCTCAACCATGAATCTAATTACACTTGCAGGCTTATTTGAAAACTCTTTTCAGCACTGTTATTTGATCTGTAGTCCTGTGTGAACTAATTAAACTGGTTGTAGGGAGAGGTTTGGGGTTGGGTGATGGATGTGTGATTATCTGTCAAAGTCGGTTTTGTTTCAGGGATGCAGAAGTGAAGTTAAGGAGCCTGAACCTGATACTTATTTACTGTTTTGATGATTACCCTACATCAGAACCTTCCCACGAATACTAGACAAATACATTTATTCACTAATGAAATCATGATCATTACCATCTTATAATGATACACATATCATACTCAACCATGTCCCAGATTATTCTGAAACGCTAAGGCATGTCATCTTTCCTGATAGAATAAAAGCCCCTCAATAAACGCCATCCTAAAAGAGATGATACCACAAGGAGCATCAACTGAATAAAGGGTCACATACTGAGAGTGTAAGATCTCGTCATCCTGAGAGAACAAGTACAACGTAATTCAGTCATCAGTGTAGAGCATTGCATAAAGCACTCAGTTTCTATCACGTTATGATAGTAAACTTCGAATATTTTATACAATATACATTACACAGAATTATTTTTTGTAAGATTATGTTGCACGTCTCTTGCGTTTGCGCCTTATACATATACAAGCCTTGGAAGGCTTGAACACTCGCCTTTCAACAACTGAGATTTCGGGTGAAAGAAAGATCTTCACAGTGCCAGAGGCAGAATACCTGAAGAAGATCCTACATCACTCATTCGGGTGATACCCGGATGACTATGTCTCAGGTATACTTGTGTGTGTAGTTTGAAAACATTCATTTTCAAAACACAAGACACAGATCTCACTGGGTCAAGAAACACGGAATATGACATTTAACATGAGTTTGTATATCATTTTTCCTGTTGATAACGAACAGGTAAGGAGTAAATTCAGTCTTAAGAATTGCTCTCACATTCTCCAACGGTATTTCTTAACTTTTTTTCTGTAGTAGCTGACATGTTAAGGCTATAAACACGTCCCATATTGTGTTCTTGGATGAAGGGATTTAAGAAAAAATATTAAGAGTTAATGTAATGTCTTTACGTACTTGTGGACGTGACTCCTAAGTGTGAGAGAATTAGAGGAAGAGGAAAGTGAAAGATGGAAGGAAAGATGATATAATCATGGTCAATCCTCGAGTGACTGGTCTCTGCACAGAAAATGTGGGAAGCTGCAGCATGTTGGGTGCCCGGGTTCAGGCTTCAGTGGATGAGACACACATAGAAAGCTCACCGGAGAAGTTGCCACAATGAAATCTGTAGAGCAGTGAGATGACACCAATATCACACAGGACGGAAAGTGTGATAGTGTGAAAGCCATATCAGTGGAGTTAATGAGATGGAACGTATGTAATTTTATACAGGCTAAGAAAGAGCTGCTTGAAGAGTCACCATAGAAATGTAAGCAGTACTGAGACCAATGAGAGTCTATGGATATGAAATTGCTAATCACAAAAGAATAAAATGTTAGCGGCACTGATAAGGCACCAATAGTTTTTGGGAAAACATTTTCTTTAATGCTCAGTGCATAGTGTTTCCATGATATAATGAAAGATATGGGTGTTCTTAAAATGTTTATGTTACTGGAAGGACAAAACGCATTATTTGGAAGTATGAAAGTAGGAAACGAGACAAACGAGAAAGAATGCTGTGTAAGAACAAATTGTGTTGTAAAAGCACGGCATTAAAACATATTTCCTGACATGCGTATCAAGATCATTGTTACCACTTAATATCTATTCTAACTTTACCTGTTGTAAATAATTCATTCGTTATGAAACTGGTTGCATCATTCAGCCACTGTGACCCAGTTCCTGGACTGTTCGTGTACTCTTATCCTATCTTGCGCCACCACCTACAGTATGGGAAATAGTGCACAATAAGTTTTTCAGTTTGCGGCAATAAGAAAAATTGGAGATGTCCGTCCTAATTGTAAATTCATATCAAAAAAGAAAACATAGACTTGCTGATGAGTTGCATAACATCAAGTTCATTCTGCTCTATTATTAAATCTTGGCTGGAATATCTGAATAGTAAGCCATTACACATTCTGTTTCCTATGATATTTTTCCATTCATAAAAGACAGAAATCCTAAAGTTAAAACAAATACTTTTGTTAGAATTGTTGCCTCTGTTACAGAAGACTTAAGAACTACTTTGTTTATACATACTTGTAAATACATTGCATTACTTATGTATTGCTACATAACATACCAAATTCACACAGATTCTTCATCTTCCGTTGCTCTGCCACACCTTCAGAGCACTATTTCCAATTGCCAAGCAAAGCACAACTTCTCCTCCTGTTCTAGCTCTCACTACTTTTTAACTCAAAGATTTTCTCAAGTATCAGTGGAACGCCCCATCGCAAGTTAGTCCAAGACATCCACACTGGGATGTTCCTGACACCAGTCCTTCACTACTGTGTTTGTGTGGATGGAACTTCTGTAGTGTATTACACAAATGGTGGCAGGAACAGGAAAAGTCATGAGTCAAACTGACGGCAGAGGATTTTCTTTTGGGATTTTTACATATAGCTCACCTGTGAGCGGGTCTGCCAGTCTTCTCCAGCCCTTCCCGCTGTAAACATCAACCTCCCCGATTAGTCATTCCTGCCTCCGCAAATGAGATTTCCTTATCGGTGAAAAAATTTATTGCCATGTAGTTGGCATCGAACGCCAGGTACTGAGGACGATAAAGATGAGTACTCCTAGCATAGATAGATAGATAGATAGATAAATAGATAGATAGATAGATAGACATAGATATACTACGCTTTAGTAAGTCAGTAGAGCATTGTTCATTGTATATCAAAATATTTGTTTAATTACATATGTCGATGTATGTATTGACTGAATTTACAAAGGATTACAAAGGAATTCAAACACAAAGACTATTGGATCCCATCGAGACAGTCTGTGAACAATGGAAGATGTCAATCTGGCTTGTTTAGGAGTTTATCGATTTCCCTGAGAACTTTCGCCAAGAAAATTGAACTGCCTTCATGATCGTTGGATACTAGAGCAGAAACAGCACTATAGTATCAAGTTCATGTACCACTGATATAGGCGTCCTAGTTCGTTGAATTAATATGAGGGGTTTACACTTGATAAATCAGCATTAAAGCACACTGAACACTTACACTGATATGTAGGTGCTAGAAAATTGGTACAGGATTCTGTTTTTAATCCAGGTACATGAGGAAGAAAGTTTAAGAAATATCTTTCTCATATTATAGAACTAGCCAGAGGAGTAAAACTGAAATATTATTAGTAGTTGTAAACTCTTATTGATATGAAATATGACCATCTTTCAGCTCATAACCTGACAATCAGTCAAGTAGGTTAGGCAGATTCTTCCGAGGAAAAGAGAGAATTTTTGTCTTCATTTACTTCACGTTTTTCTCAGAGGAGGCGTTCGACCAAGCTGGCATGAGGCAATTTACTGTTCTCGAAAAACGAATTTCTGCATTTGATTTGCAAATGCTCTTCTTCTCTGGCGAATATTTTTGGAAGTTCACATTGTGCTGTGATTTGATGTATTCCAACAATGTTGGTTTTTCCTGACCTGTTTCAGTCTTGTCCTGCTCCTGCACCTTCGTAGTATCCTTCTAATTTTCCTTCTGTTATGCCCTTTCGTTTTTGTTTTCCTTTTACCTCCTGCTATCCTCACACCTTCCCTTTCTTTGGTGTCACTAATGAGTTTTTCTTCTTCAGTCCGACATATCATCTGTGTCCTTAACAATAGCGATGGTGTCGATAACCGCTATGTCCTTGATAATGGCTGTGGTCACAATCACGGCAATGTCCTTATTATGGCGGTGATCACCATACTAGCAGTATCCTTGGCAATGGCAGTAGCGGCGATAACAGATGTGTCCTTGATATATCGGTGATCATAGTAACAGCAGTGATCTTGGTGTATCGGTGTCGAGGTAGCACCAGGAACAGACGAAGAAAAGCAGCATTCACTCATATATATTCTCTAATTGTCATGCACTACATTGAAACTACAGTCCCCTTTCTACAACCAGACTCCACAGATCTTTGCATGGATTCTTCCGGCCGCTTTGCATGACCTGGTTCAGTCCTTTGCCAGCACATCGGCCCATGTATACAATATTGTACCAAATCATTCTATCCCGTGCATGCCTTACACCATCCTGCATGTTCAGGCCACGAGCACTTTGAATATATATCTCACTCTATCCTTCTACCTCCAGTTTGGTCTCCCTCTTCTTTTTTATCCCCTCCACTTCCGACACATAAATCATCTTTGTTAACCTCTTCTCATCCATTCTCTTAACATGGCCATACCATAACAGCACACTCTACAAGTCCCTCGCCCAAACTCTCCACAGGTCTCTCACCCACACTCTTCTTATTACCATACCACTCTATTATTCAGTAACTACTTACATGATCAAACCACCTCACATCACATATTGTACTCAAACATTTCATATCCAACACATCCATCCTCCTCCCCGCATTCTCATCTTTAACCCATGCCTCGCAACAATACAACATAGTTGTGCTACTGTTCCTTCAAACATATCCATATTCGTCATTCCTGAAAAGGATTTCGCTTTTCCACACAGTCCTCAATGATTCCATACCTTGGCACCGTCACTCATCCTACGATTTACTTTGGCCGTCATGTTTCCATTCGCTGCCATGTTCACTATCAGGTATATGAAACATTTCACTTCCTCAAGATTTTTTCTTTCAAACTCGTACACCAGTTAACCTGTCCCTGAGCCTTATTCAACCTATTAACCTTGTTTGTTTACGAATATAATCTCAAAATCTTCCTTTTACACATTTTCGCTTTAATCAACCATTTGTGCTCTGTAGCAACTGACTCACTTCCCAAGCCCCTCGACCACTAAAGACTGCATACTCGACCCTCTATCCAAGGCACTTGTATTTTCTCCTTCACCACCACATATACAAAACAGAGTGAACAGCTTGAATGGCAGCATAATACCCTGGAAAGGACGATTGTTCACTATGATCAACTCTCTCTTCTTCCTGTCTACTAGTACACACGCCAAGTAATCTTGATAAAACCCTCCCACTGCTTCTAGCAGC
>JAUUDZ010028930.1:10653-21857 GCA_032361705.1 Panulirus versicolor | reverse complement strand
AAAGGAACACCAGGGTGGAAGGAACACCAGGGTGGAAGGAACACCAAGATTTTAGGTACACGAGGATGGAAGGAACAGAAGGAAGGAAGGAACAGAAGGAAGGAAGGAACACCAGTATGGATGGAATACCAGGATTAAACTAAACACCAGGTTGGAAGGACACCAGGTGGGAAGAAATAAGATGATTGCAGGAAAACCAGAAGGTAATACAAGCAATGATGGAACACCAAGATGGGTGGAACACCACGAATAAAGAAACACCAGAATGGAAGGAACTCCAGGATGGAAGAAAAATTAGGAGGGAAGACACGCCAAGATAGAAAGAACACTAGGATGAAAGGAACGATAAGATAGAAGAAAAACCAGGATGGAATTAACACCATGGTGGAAAGATCATTAGGATTGCAAGAACATCATGGTGCAAGCAGCGTCAGCATGGGAGGAACACCAGGGTGAAAGGAAAAGCAAGATGGAAAGAACATCAGGAGAGAAGGAACAACTGGAGGTAAGAAATACCTACATTAAAGGAACACCAGGACGGAAGATACGCCAGGATGGAAGGAACACTAGGGGAGAAGGACCACAAGGATGAAAGAAACTCTTGCACAGAAGGTACACCAGGATGGATGGACACAAAGATTCAAAGACCTCAAGATGTGAGGAACAGGAAGATAGAAGTAACACTAAGATGTGAGGAAAAGCAGGATGGAAGGGAAGGAAGGATAGAGGAACAAAAGGATGGATGGCAAGCCAGGATGGAAGAGTATTATAACTGAGGGAGCACCAGGATGGAAGGCACGCCAATTTAGAAAGAGCATCAAGATGGATAGAAATCAGGATAAGGAGAACACCACAAATTAAATAATACCCTCTTGGATGAACACTAGGATGAAATGAACAACAGAATAAAAGGAACACCAAGATGGAAAGAACACCAGGATAGAAGGAATATCATGGTGGAAGGAACATCGGGATGGTAGGAACACGAAGCTGCAAGGATCGCTGGGATAGAAGAAAAAAAAAAGAATGGAAGGGACACCAGGATGGAAAAAAGAGAAGGGTGGAAGGAAGGATCGGAGGAACCCCTGGATGGAAGGAACACCAGGATGGAAGAAGTGTCAGGAAGGGAGGAATACCAGGATGGAAGGAACATCAGGAAGGGGTGAACACTAGGATAGAACTACCTTCAGGATGAAAGGAACACAAGGGTGGAAGGAACAATAAAACAGGACGAACACAAGAATTGTAGGAACATCAGGATGGAAGGAAGACCAAGATAGAAGAAACAACGGGATACGAGGAATACCACGATTGAAGAAACACCAGAATGAAAGGAACACCAGGATGGATGAAACTCAAGCACTGAAGAAGCATCAGGATGGAAGAACACCACGAGGGAAGGAACACGATGAATGATGGAACACCAGAATGGGACACTTACCACGATGGAACACCAGGATGGGTGGAGCACCACGATTGAAGGAACACCAGGATTGGCGGAACACCAGGATGGAAGGAATACTTGGATGGAAGGAACACCAGGATAGAAGAAACATTACGGTGGTAGGAACGCCAGAATGGAAGGAAAAGCAAGATGAAAGGAACACCAGGGTGGAAGTAGCAAGAAGATGGGAAGTACATTAGGATGGAAGAAACACCAGGAAGGATGGACCACCAGGATGAATGGAACACCAGCGTTGAACTAGACACCATGGTGGAAGGACACCAGGTGAGAAGAAATACGATGATTGCAGGAACACAAGGAGGTGAGACAAGCCAGGAGGGAACAACAGGATGAGTGGAACACCACGAACGAAGGATCACCAGAAAGGAAGGAACAACAAGATGGAAGACAAATTGGAAGGGAAAACACGACAAGATAGAAGGAACACCATATTGGAAGAAACGATAAGATGGAAGAAAAATCAGGATGGAATGAACACCATGGAGGAAGAAACATCGGGTTAGGATGAACACCATGGTGCAAGGAGCATCAGTGTGGGAGGAACACCAGGATGAAAGGAACAGCAAGATGGAAGGATCATCAGGTGGGAAAGAACACCATGATAAAAGAAACACCAACATTGAAGGAACATCAGGATGAAAGATACGCCATGATGGAGGGAAAAATAATGCAGATGGAACACCAGGATGAAATGAACACTAGGGTGGAAAGAACACCAGGATGGAAGAAACTTTTGTACTGAAGGAACACCAGCTTGGAAGAAACAACTGCATTGAAGGAACATCTAGATGGATGGACACAAAGACAGAAGGACCACAAAGATATGAGAAACAGGAGGATGGAAGTAACACAAAGATGTGAGGAAAAGCAGGATGGAAGGCAAACAAAGATAGGGGGTACAAAAGTATGGATGGCAAGCCCGGATGGAAGAAATAACAGCATTGATTCAACACCAAGATGGAAGGAAACTAGGATGGAAGAACTATAACTAAGGGAACACAAGGAAGGAAGGCACGCCAATTTGTGAAGAATATCAGGATGCATGGATTAACAGGATTGGTAGAACACCACGATTTATAGAACACCCTGTTGGAATGAAGACAAAGATGAAATGAGCACCAGAAAAAGGTACACCAAGATAGAAAGAACACCAGGATAGTAGGAACACCATGGTGGAAGGAACATGAGGATAGGTGAAACATGAAGCTGGAAGGATCATCTGGATGGAAGGAAAACACAGAATGGAAGGAACACTAGGATTTCCATCGTGGTGTTCCTTTCATTCTGGGTTGAAGGAATACTAGGACGGAAGGAAAACCAGGATGGAAGGAGCATTTGGATAAAAGGAACACCAGGATGGAAGGATCATCAGGATAGGAGGAACACCACGGTGGTAGAAACACCGGACTAAAAGGAGCAACAGGATGGATGGAACTCCAGCACTGAAAAATCATCCGGATGGAAGGACGCCAGGAGGGAAGGAACAAGATGAATGATGGAACACCAGGATGGGAGACACGATGATGGAATACCAAGATGGGTGGAACACCACGACTGAGAGAACAGCAGAATGGAAGGAACACCAGGATGGAAGGAATACTTAGATGGAAGATACACCTGTGGTGAAGGATCAGCAAGAGGGAAAGAAAAGCTAGATTTGAAGGAACACCAGGATAGAAGAAACAAAACGATTGTAAGAATACCAGGTTGGAAGCGACAGCAAGAGGGAAGGGACACTAGGATGGAAGGAGCACCAAGATGGAAGGAACACTAGGATGGATGGAAAACCCGCATTGAACTAAACTCCATGGTAAAAGGACACCAGGTGGGAAGAAATACAATGATTGCGGGAGCACCAGTAGGTGAGACAACCATGATGCACCACCTGGATGGATGGAACACCACGATTGAAAGAACACCAGTACGGAAGGAGCAACTGAATGAAAGAAAAATTTGGAGGGATTGCACGCCAAGTTAGAAGGAACACTAAGATAGAAGGAACGATAAGATGGAAGAAGAACCACGATGTAATTAACACCATGGTGGAAGGAACATCAGGAACATCATTTTGCAAGGCGAATCAGTATGGGAAGAACACCAGGCTGAAAGGAAGAGCAAAAAGGAAGAAACATCAGGAGGGAAGGAACACCAGGATGGAAGAAATACCTACAATGAAGGAGCACCAAGATGGAAGACACGCCGGGATGGAAGACACGCCAGGATAGAGGGAACTCTGGGATGGAAGGAAGACCAGGTGGAAAGAACACCAGGATGGAAGGCACGCCAATTTAGAAAAAGCATCAGGATGGATGGAACACCAGGATAGGTAGAACACCAAGATTTAAAGAACGCCCTCTTGGATTGAACACTAGGATGAAATGAACACCAAGATTGAAAGAACAACACGATAGAAGGAATACCACGGTGGAATGGGGGGAATACGAAGCTGGAAGGATCATTAGGATAGAAGGAAAACCCAGAATGGAAGAAACACCAGGATGGAAAGAAAACAAGTGTTGAAGGAATAATAGGACGGAAGGAAAACCAGGATGGATGAAACTCTAGCACTGAAGAAACACCAGGATGGAAGTACACCAGGAGGAAAGGAACACGATGAATGATGAAACACCAAGATGAGAGACTTGCCATAATGGAACACCAGGATGACTGGAACACCACGACTGAAGGATCACCAGCATGGGCGGAACACCAGGATGGAAGGAATTCCTGAATAGAAGACACGTCATGATGGAATGAACACTAGGATGGAAGGAAAACCAGGATGGAAGGAACACCAGGGTGGAAGGGACATGTGGACGGGAGGAACAACTGGGTGAGAAGGCCATCATGATGGGAGAAACACCAGGGTGCAAGGAGCATCAGCAATGGAGGAACACCTGTGTTGAAGGAACAACAAGATGGAAGGAAAACCAGGATTGAAGGAACACCAGGATAGAATAAACACTACACCAGGTTAGAAACAACAGCAAGATGGAAGGTACACTAGGATGGAAGGAAGACTCTATAGATGGAAAAATACCATGGTGGAAACACACCAGGTGGGAAGAAATACGATGATTGCAGGAACACCAGGAGGTGAGACAAGTCATGACGTACCACCAGGATGGGTGGAACACCACGACTGAAAGAATACCAGAATGGAAGGAGCACCAGGATGGAAGAAAAATTTGGAGGGATGACACACTAGGATAGAAGGAACACTAGGATAGAAGGTACGATATTATGGAAAAAAAACCAGGATGGAATTACCACCATCAAGATGGGAGGAAAACCATGGTGCAAGAAGCGTCACTATGGGAAGAACACCAAGATGAAAAGAAGAGCTAGACGGAAGGAACGTCAGGAGTGAAAGAACACCAGGATGAAAAAAATACCTACATTGAAGAAACACCAGGATGGAAGACACGCCAGGATGGAAGGAACTCTGGGATGCACGCCGAATTAGAAAAAGAATCAGGATGGATGGAAGACCAGGATAGGTAGAACACCAAGATTTGGAGAACACCCTCTTCGAATGAACACTAGGATGAAATAAACACCAAGACGGAAAGAACACCAGGATAGAAGGAATACACGGTGGAAGGAACATCAGAATGGGATCATTTGGATGGAAGAAAAAACAGAATGGATGGAACACCAAGATTTCCTTCTTGGTGTCCTTTCCATTCTGGGTTGAAGGAATATTAGGACGGAAAGAACACCAGGATGGAAGGAGCACTTGGATAAAAGGAACACCAGGATGGAGGGAAAATCAGGATAGGAAGAGCATCACCATGGTAGAAACATCGGACTAAAACAGCACCAGGATGGATGGAACTTCAGCACTGAAAAATCGCCCGGCTGGAAGGACACCAGGAGGGAAGGAACAAGATGAATGATGGAACATCGGGATGGGAGACACGCGATGATGGAATACTAATATGAGTGGAACACCACGACTGAGGGAACAGCAGAATAGAAGGAACACCTTGATGGAAGGAATGTATGGATGGAAGATACGTCGGAGTGGAAGGAACCAAAGGATGGAAGGAAAACCAGGATGGAAATTACACCAGGGTGGAAAGAACATCAAGATGGAAGGAACAACTGGGTAAAAGGCCATCAGAATGGGAGGAATCCCTGGGTGTTGAAGGAACAGGAAGATGGAAGGAAAACCAGGATGGAAGGAGCATCAGGATGGATGTAACACCAGCACTGAACTAAACACCAAGTTGGAAGGACACCAGGTGGTGATACATGCAATGATGGAACATCAGGATGGGTGGAACACCACGAATGAAGGAACACTAGAATGGAAGGAACAGGAGGATGGAAGAAAAATTTTGAGGGTTGACACGCCAAGGTAGAAGGAACACTAGGATGTAAGGAGCGATGAGATGGAAGAAGAAACCAGGATGGAACTACCACAATGGGGGAAGGAATATCAGGATGAGATGAACACCATGGTGCAAGGATCATCAGTATGGGAGGAGCACCGGGGTTAATGGACAGCAAGATGGAAGGAACATCAGGAGGGAAGGAATACCAGAATGGAAGAAATACTCACACTGAAGACCACCACGATGGAATAAATACCTCCATTGAAGGTACACCAGGATGGAAGACACGCCAGGATAGAAGGAACTCTAGGATGGAAGGAACAATATTATGGAAGGAACACCAGGATGGAAAGAACAATAGGGTGGAAAGAACAACAGGACAGATGAGTGAAAGGAACAGAATAAAAGGAACACAAGGATGGAATGAACACTAGAACTGAATAAACACCAGAAGTATAGGAACATCAGGATGGAAGGACGACAAAGATGGAAGGAACATCAGGATAGGAGGAACACCTCGGTGGAAGAAACATCGGAATAAAAGGAGCACCAGGATGGATGAAACTCCACCATTGAAGAAACAGCAGGATTAATGGACACCAGGAGGGAAAGAACACGATGAATAATGGGACACCAGGATGGGACACTTGCCATGATGGAACACCAGGATAGGTGGAACACCACGACTGAACTAACACCAGGATGGGTGGAACATCACGACTGAAGCAACACCAGGATGAGTGGAATGCTCGGATGGAAGACACGTCAGGGTGGAAAGAGCACTGGGATGGAAGGAAAACCAGGATGGAAGGAACATCAGAATAGGAGGAACACCACGTTGGAACAAACACCGGAATGGAAGGAACACCAAGGTGGATGGAACTCCAGCAATGAAGGAACACCAGGATGAAAAAAGAAGCAGGAGGGAAGGAAAAGGATGAGTGATGGAACACAAAGATGGGAGACACGCCATGATGGATTACCAAGATGGGTGGACACGACGACTACAGGAACACCAGGATGGACGGAGCACCAAGATGGAAGGAATACTTGGATGGAAGACACGTCAAGAAAGAAAGAAACCTAGGATAGAAGGAACACGAGGATGGAAGGAAAATCAGGAAGGAAGGAACAACTGGATGGAAAGAACATCAGGATGGGAGGAACACCATGGAGCATGGAGCAACAGTATGGAAGGAATACCTGTGTTGAAGGAACAACAAGATGGAAGGAAAACCAGGATGGAAGGAACACCAGGATAGAAGAAACACAACAATGGTAGGAACCCCAGAATGGAAGGAAAAGCAAGATGAAAGGAAAACCAGGGTGGAAGCAACAGCAAGTTGGGAGGAACACTAGGATGGAAGGAAGACCAGGAAGGAAGGAAGACCAGGATGGATGGAACACCAGCACTGAACTGAACACCAGGTGAGAAGAAATATGATGATTGCAGGGAGAACAGAAGCTGAAACAAACCAGGATAGGTGGAACACCACGAATGAAGGAACACCAGAATGGAAGGAAAATCAGGACGGAAACAATATTTGTAGGGAAGATACATCAGGATAAAAGGAAAACTAGGATGGAAGAAAAACCAGGATTGAATTAATACGAAGGTGGAAGGAACATCAGGATGGGAAGAACACCAGGGTGAAATGAACAGCAAGATGAAGGAACATCAGGAGGGAAGGAACATCAGGAGGGAAGGAACATCAGGATGGGAAGAACACCATGGTGAAATGAACAACAAGATGAAGGAACATCAGGAGGGAAGGAACATCAGGAGAGAAGGAACATAAGGATAGAAGAAATACCTACATTGAAGGAACATCAGGATGAAAGGCACGTCAGGATAGAAAGAACTCTGGGATGGAAGGAACAATAGTAAGGAAGGAATGCCAAAATGGATAGAACGCTAGGGTGGAAAGAACACCAAGATGGAAGAAACTCTTGCACCAGGTTGGAAGAAACACGGACACTGAAGGAACACCAAGATTGATGGACACAAAGATGGAAGGACCATCAACTCTTGAGGAACAGGGGGCTGGAAGTAACACCAAGATATGTGGAAAAGTAGAATGTAAACCAAGCAAGGATAGGGGCAACAAAAGGATGGATGGCAAGCCAATATGGAAGAAACAAAAGCATTGATTCACCACCAAGGTGGAAGGACACCAGGCTAGAAGGAGAACTATAACTGAACATGAGAATGGAAGGCACGCCAATTTAGAAAGAGCATCAGGATGCATCGAACACCAGGATAGGTAGAATACCACGATTTAAAGGACGCCATCTTGGAATGAAGGCCAGGACTGAAATGAGCACCAGAATCAAGGAACACCAAGATGGAAAGAGCACCAGGAGAAACGGAATACCATGGTGGAAGGAACATCAGAATGGGCGGAACACGAAGCTGGAAGGATCATTAGGATGAAAGGAAAATTCAGAATGGAAGAAACACCAGGTTGGAAGGCATATTGAGAAGTAAGCAACACCAGGATGGAAGGAACACTTTTATGAAGGAACACCAAGATGGAAGGAACATCAGGATAGGAGGGACATCACAATGGAAGAAACACCGGACTGAAAGGAGCACCAGGACTGATGGAACTCCAGCACTGAATATTCACCAGGATGGAAGGACAACAGGAGGGAAGGAACACGATGAAAGATGGAACATCAGGAAGGGAGACACACGATGATATAACAGAAAGATGGGTGGAACACCACGACTGAAGGAACGCCAGGATGGAGGGATTACTTAGATGGAAGACACGCCTTGATAGGAGGGGCACAAATATTGAAGGAAAACCATGATGGAAGGTACAACAGGGTGGAAGAAACATCAGGATGGGAGGAAAACTGGGTGGAAAGACAATTAGGATGGGAAAAACACCAGGTTGCATGGAGCAACAGCATGGGAGAACCACCTGTGTTCAAGGAACAGCAAGACGGAAGGAACACCAGGATAGAAGGAACACTACGATGGAAGGAGCACCAGAGTGGAAGGAAAAGCATGATGAAAGGAACACAAGGTAGAAGGAACAGCAAGATTGTAGGTACACTAGGACTGAAGGAACACCAGGAAGGAAGGAACGCCAGCATGGATGGAACACCAACATTGAACTAAACACCAAGTTGGAAGGATACCAGGTGAGAAAAAAACACGATGATTGCAGGAAAACCAGGAGGTGATACAAGCAATGATGGAACACCAAGATGGGTGGACCACCACGAATAAAGGAACACCAGAAAGGAAGGAACTCCAGGATGGAAGAAAAATTTGGAGGTAGGACACGCCGAGATAGAAGGAACACTAGGATGGAAGGAACGATGAGATGGAAGAAAAACCAGGATGGAATTAACACCATAGCGGAAAGAACATCAGGATGGCAGGAACACCATGGTGCAAGGAACATCAGTATGGGAGTAACACCAGGGTGAAAGGAACAGCAAAATGGAAGGAATATCAGGCGAGAAGGAACACTTGGAGGTAAGAAATACCTACATTAAAGGAACACCAGAACGGAAGACACGCCAGGATGGAAGGAACTCTGGGATGGGAAGAACAATAGTTTGGAACCACCACGCTGAGTGGAACACCACGAATGAAGGAACATCAGATTGGAAGAAATACCTACACTGAAGGAAGACCAAGACAGAAGACATGCAGGAATGGAAGACACGCCAGGATGGGGGGAACTCTGGGATGGAAGGAACACCAGAGTGGAAAGAACACCAGGATGGAAGGCACGCCGATTTAGAAAAAGCATCAGGATGGATGGAACACCAGGATAGGTAGAACACCATGATTTACAGAACACCCTTTTGGAATGAACACTAGGATGAAATGAACACCAAGATGGAAAGAACACCAGGATAGAAGAATACCACGGTGGAAGGAACATTAGAATGGGAGGAATACGAAGCTGGAAGGATCATAAGGATGGAAGGAAAACCCAGAATGGAAGGAACACCAGGATGGAAAGAAAACAAGGGTGGAAAGAATATTATGTCGTAAGGAACACCAGGAAGGAAGGAACACCTGGACAGAAGGAACACTAGGGTAGAGGGAGCATCAAGAAGGGAGGAACATCAAGATGAAAGGAACATATGGGTGGAAAGTACTCTAGAGCTGAAGGAACACCAGAATTATAGGAGCATCAGGATGGAACGAAGATCAGGATAGAAGGAACATCAGGATAGGAGGAACACCACGATGGAAGAAACATCGGACTAAAGCAATGACAAGGATGGATGAAACTCCAGTACTGAAGAAACACCTGGACAGAAGGACAACAGGAGGGAAGGAACATAATGAATAATGGAACACCAGGATGGAAGACTTGCCATGATGGAATACCAGGATGGGTGTAATACCACGACTGAAGGAACACCAGCATGGGCAGAACACCAGGATGTAAGGAATACTTGAGTAGAAGACACGTCATGATGGAATGAACATTAGGATGGAAGGAAAACCAGGATGGAAGGAACACCAGGGTGGAAGGAACATGTGGATGGGAGGAACAACCGGGTGAAAAGACCGTTATGATGGGAGGAACACTAGGGTGCAAGGAGCATCAGCATATGAGGAACACCTGTGTTGAAGGAACAGCAAGATGGAAGGAACACCAGGATGTAAGGAACACTAGGGTAGAAGAAACACTACGATGGTAGGAACACTAGGTTGGAATCAACAGCATGTTAGAAGGTACACTAGGATGGAAGGAACACCAGGATCGTTAGGAAAACCAGTATTGAACTAAACACCAGAGTGGAAGGACACCATGTGGAAAGAATTACGATGATAGCAGGAACACCAGTAGGTGAGACAAGCCATGATGCACCACCAGGACTGAAAGATCACCAGTCTGGAAGGAACACCAGAATGGAACAAAAGTTTGGAAGGATGACACGCCCGGATAGAAGGAGAACTAGGATAGAAGGAACTACAAGATGGAAGAAAAATTTGGAGGATGACACGTCAGGATAGAAGGGACACTAGGATAGAAGGAACGATAGTATGGGAGAAAAACTATGATGGAGTTAACACCATGGTGGAAGGAGCATCAGAATGGGAGGAACACCATGGTGCAAGAAGCACCAATATGGGAAGAGCACCAGGGTGAAAGGAACAGGAAAGTGGAAGGAACATCAGGTGGGAAGGAACACCAGGATGGAAGATATACCTGCACTGAAGGAATACCAGAATGGAAGAAACGCAAGGATGAAATGAACTCTGGGATGGAAGGAACACTTGGGTGGAAAGAACACAGGATAGAAGAAACTCTTGCACTGAAGGAACAGCCAAGATGGAAGAAACACGTGCATTGAAAGTAGACCAGGATGGATGGACAAAAAAATGGATAAATCTCAAGATGTGAGGAACAGTAGGA
>JAUUDZ010028930.1:0-10643 GCA_032361705.1 Panulirus versicolor | reverse complement strand
CACCAAAGTGTGAGGAAAAGCAAGATGGAAGGCAAGGAAGGATAGGGGGAACAAAAGGATAGATGGCAAGCAGGATGGAAGAAACAGCACTGATTCAACACCAAGATGTAAGGACACCACGATGGAAAGTGTACTATAACTAAGCGAAAACCAGGATGAAAGGCACGCCAATTTAGAAAGAGCATCAGGATGGATGAAACACCAGGACAGGAAGAACACCAAGATTTAAAGAACACCCTCTTGGATTGAACACTAGCATGAATTGAACAACAAAATAAAAGGAACACCAAGATGGAAATAACAACAGGATAGAACGAATACCATGGTGGAAGAAACATCAGAATGGAAGGAACACGAAGCTGGAAGAATCATTAGGATAGAAGGAACACCGGGAGGAAAAGAAAAGAAGGGTGGAAAGAAAATTACGACGGAAGAAACACCAGGACATCAAGAAGGGAGTAACACCAAGATGAAAGGAACACAAGGGTGGAAGGACTACTAGAACTGAGGGAACACCAGAATCATAGGAGCATCAGGATGGAGGGAAGACCAGGATGGAAGAAAATTCAGGATAGAAGAACACCATGATGAAAGAAACGCCAGGCTGAAAGGAACATCAGGATGGATGAAACTCCAGCATTGATGAAAAACCAGTATGAAAGAACACCAGGAGGGAAGGAACACGATGAATGATTTAACACCAGGATGGGAGACTTACCATGATGATACAATGGGTGGAACACCGCGACTAAAGTAACACCAGATTGGGTGGAACACCAGGATGGAAGGAATACTTGGATGGAAGACACATCAGGATGAAAGGAAAACCAGGATGGAAGGAACACTATGGTGGAAAGATCATCAGGGTGGAAGGAACATCTGGATGGTAGGAACAACTGGATGAGAAGACAATCATGATGGTAGGAACAACAGGGTGCATAGAGCATCAGCATTTGAGAAAGACCTGCGTTGAAGGAACAGGAAGATGGAAGGAAAATTAGGATGGAGGGAACACCAGGATAGAAGAAAAAATACGATGATAAAAACACCAGAATGGAAGGAAAAGCAAGATAAAAGGAACATCAGGATGGCAGCAAAAGCAAGATAGAAGGTACACTAGGATGGAAGGAACACAAGGATGGATGGAAAACCAGCATTGAACTAAAGACCATGGTGGTAGGACACCAAGTGGGAAGAAATACGATGATTGCAAGAAACACCATGAGGTGACACAAGCCATGATGGAACACTAAAATGGGTGATACACTACAGATGAAGGATCACCAGAATGGAAGGAACAACAGGATGGAAGAAATATTTCGAGTGAAGACACGCCACGAAAGAAGAAACACTAGGTTGGAAGAAACGATAAGAAGGAAAAATAACCAGGATGGAAGTAACACCATGGTGGAAGGAACATCAGGATGGGATGGACATAATGGTGCAAGGAGCATCAGTATGGGAGAAACACCAGGGTGAAAGAAAAAGCAAGATGGAAGGAGCATCAGGAGCGAAGAAACATCAGGAAAAAAAACATACCTACATTGATGGAAGACCATGATGGAAGACACGTCAGGATGGAAGGAACTTTGGAATGGGTGGAATATCAGTATGGAAGAAACACCAGGATGGGAGGAACGCTAGGGTGGAAAGAACACCAGGATGGAAGAAACTTGCACTGAAAGAACACCAGTAGGGAGGAAACACGTGCATTGAAGGCACACCCAGATGGATGGACTCAAAGATGGAGGGACCCCAAGATGTGAGGAACAGGAGGATGGAAGTAACACTATCTTGTGAGGAAAGCAGGATAGAAGGCAAGCAAGGATAGGGGAACAAAAGGACTGATGACAAGCCAAGATGAAAGAAACAACAGCATTGATTCAACACCAAGATGTAAGGACACCAGGATGGAAGGAGAAATATAACTGAAGGAACACCAGGATGGAAGGCACGCCAATTTAGAAAGAGCATCAGGATAGATGGAATATCAGAATAGGTAGAACACCACATTTTAGAGAATACCCTTTTGGATTGAACACTAGGATGAAATGAACACAAGAATAAAAGGAACACCAAGATGGAAAAAACAACAGGATAGAAGGAATATTATAGTGGAAGAAACATCAGAATGGGAGGAACACGAAGCGAGAAGGATCATTAGGATGGAAGGAAAAACCCGAATTGAAGGATCACCAGGATGGAAAGAAAACAAGGGTCAAAGGAACAATAGGACGGAAGGAAAACCAGGATGGAAGAAACTCCTGCACTGAAGGAACACCAGTATGGAAGAAACACATGCATTGAACGTGCACCAGGATGGATGGAACACCACGACTTAGGGAACACCAGGATAGAAGGAATATCTAGATTGAAGACACGTCAGGATGGAAGGGACAGTAGGATGGAAGGAAAGCCAGGATGGAACACCAGAGTGGAAGGAACATCTAGATGGGAGGAACAACTGGGTCAGAAGACCATCATGATTGGAGGAACACCAGGGTGCAAGAAGCATGAGCATAGGAGGAACACCTGTGTTGAAGGAACAAGAGGGAAGGAAAACCAGAATGGAAGGAACACCAGGATAGAAAAAACAGTACGGTGGTAGGAACACCAGGTTGGAAGCAACAGTATGATGGAAGGTGCACTAGGGTGGAAGGAACACCAGGATGGAAGAAACACCAGGTGGATGGAAAACCAGCATTAAACTAAACACCATAGTGAGACAAGCCATGATGCACCACCAGGATGGGTGGAACACAATGACTGAAAGAACACCATTAAGGAAGGAACGCCAAGATGGAAGAAAAATTTGGAGGGATGAGAAGCCAGGATAGAAGGAAAACGAGGTTATATGGAACGATAAGATGGAAGAAAAACCATAATGGAATTATCACCATGGTGGAAGGAGAATCAGGATAGGAGAAACACCATGGTGCAAGGAGCATCAGTATGGGAAGAACACTAGGGTGAAAGTAACTGGAAGATGGAAGGAACATCAGGAAGGAAGGAAACACCAGGATGGAAGAAATACCTACCTTAAAGGAACATCAGGATGGAAGATACGAGAGGATGGAAAAAACTCTATGGTGGAAAGAACACCAGGATGGAAGAAACTTGCACTGAGGGAACAACCAGGATGGAAGAAACACGTGCATTGAAGGCACACCAGGATGGATGGACACAAAGATGGAAGGACCCCAAGATGTGAGGAACAGGAGGATAGAGGTAACAAGCAGGATGGAAGGCAAGCAAGGCAAGGGGGAACAAAGCGATTGATGGCAGGCCAGGATGGAAGAAACAACAGCATTGATTCAGCACCAGGATGTAAGGACACCAGGATGGAAGGAGAACTATAACTAAGCGAACACCAGTATGAAAGGCACACCACTCTAGAAAGAACATCAGGATTGATGAAAAACCAAGCTAGGAAGAACACCACGATTTAAAAAACACCTTCTTGAAATGAACACTAGCATGATATGAACACCAAAATAAAAGGAACGCCAAGATGTAAATAACAACAGGATAGAAGGAATACCATGGTGAAAGAAACATCAGAATGGGGGAAACACGAAGCTGGAAGAATCATTAGGATAGAAGGAAAAACCAGAATGGAAGGAACACCAGTAAGGAAATAAAAGAAGGGTGGAAGGAAAATTAAGACGGAAGGAACACCAGGATGGAAGGAATACCAGGATGGAAGGAACACCAGGGTAGAGGGAACATCAAGAAGGGAGGGACACCAGGATGAAAGGAACACAAGGGTGGAAGGAACACTAGAACTTAAGGAACACCAGAATCATAGGAACATCAGGATGGAAGGAAGAACCTGGATGGAAGGAAAATCAGGATAGGAGGAACACCATAATATAATAAACGCTGGGCTGAGAGGAGCATCAGGATGGATGAAACTCCAGCATTGAAGAAAAACCAGGTTGAGAGGACACCAGGAGGAAAGGAACACGATGAATGATTGAACACCAGGATGGGAGACTTGCCATGATGGAACACTAGGATGGGTGGAACACCAAGGCTGAAGTAACACCAGTTTGGGCGGAACACCAGGATGGAAGGAATTTTGGATGGACGACACGTCAGGATGGAAGGAAAACCAGGATGGATGGAACACTTGGGTGGAAGAATCACTAGGGTAGAAGAAACATCTGGATGGGAGCAACAACTGGATGAGAAGACAATCATGATGGTAGGAACAACAGGGTGCATAGAGCATCAGCATTTGAGGAAGCCCTGTGTTGAAGGAACAGGAAGATGAAAGGAAAACGAGGATGGAGGGAACACCAGGATAGAATGAAAATACGATGATAAGAATACCAGAATTGAAGGAAAAGCAAGATAAAAGGAACATCAGGGTGGCAGCAAAAGCAAGATAGAATGTACACTAGGATGCAAGGAACTCAAGGATGGATGGAAAACCAGCATTAAACTAAACACCATGGTGGAAGGACACCAAGTGGGAAGAAATACGATGATTACAGGAACACTAAGAGGTGATACAAGCCATGATGCACCACCAGAATGGGTGGAACACCACGAATGAAGGAACACCAGAAAGGAAGGAACAACAGGATGGAAGAAAAATTTCGAGTGAAGACACGCCAGGAAAGTAGAAACACTAGGATGGAAGAAAGGATAAGGTGGAAGAAAAACCAGGATGGAATTGACACCATGGTTGATGGAACATCAGGATGGGAGGAACACCATGGTTCAAGGAGCATCAGTATGGAAGAAACACCAGGGTGAAAGGAACAGCAAGGTGGAAGGAGCATCAAGAACGAAGAAACACCAGGATGGATGAAATACCTACATTGATGGAAGACCAGGATGGAAGACACGCCAGGATGGAAGGAACTCTGGGATGGATGGAACATTAGTATGGAAGGAACATTAAGATGGAAGGAACACTAGGGTGGAAAGAACACCAGGATGGAAGAAACTCTTACACTGAAGGAACAACAGTATGGAAGAAACACGTGTATTGAAGGTATACCAGGATGGATGGACTCAAAGATCGAAGGACCCCAAGAAGTGAGGAACAGGAGGATGGAAGTAACACTATGATGTAAGGAAAGCAGGATGGAAGGAAAGCAAGGATAGGGAAACAAAAGGACTGATGACAAGCCAGGATGAAGGAAACAACAGCATTGATTCAACACCAAGATGTAAGGACACCAGGATGGAAGGAGAAATATAGCTGATGGAACACCAGGGTGGAAGGCACGCCAATTTAGAAGGGCATCAGGATAAATGGAATATCAGAATAGGCAGAATACCACAATTTAGAGAATACCTTATGGAATGAAGACTTGATGAAATGAACACAAGAACAAAAGGAACACCAAGATGGAAAAAAATCAGGATAGAAGGAATACCATGGTGGATGAAAGACCAAAATGGGAGGAACACGAAATAAGAAGGATCATCATGATGGAAAGTAAAACTAGAATTGAATGATCACCAGGATGGAAAAAAAACAAAGTTGAAGGAATGATAGGACGAAAGGAAAACCAGAATGGAAAGAACATCTGGAAGAGGGAAGAGGAACTTTAGAGGGAAAGGAACACCAGGATGGCGTTACCTTCTGGGTGAAAGGAACACAATGGTGGAAGAAACTCTAGAATTGAAGGAACGCCAGAATTATAGGAACATGAGGATAGAAGGAAGATCATGATGGAAGGAACATCAGGATAGGAAGAACACCACGATGGAAGAAACACCGGACTGAAAGGAATACCAGGATAGATGAAACTCCAGCATTGAAGCAACACTAGGAGAGAAGTACAGCAAGAGGGAAGGAACACCATGAATGATGGAACACCAGGATGGGTTGAACACTAAGACTTAAGGAACACCAGCATGGTCGGAACACCAGGATGGAAGGAATACTTGGATTGAAGACACGACAGGATGGAAGGAACAATAGTGTGGAAGGAAAACCAGGATGGAAGGAACATCAGGGTGGTAGGATCATCTGGATAGTAGGAACAACTGGGTCAGAAGACCATCATGGTGGGAGAAACACCAGGGTGCAAGGAGCATCAGCATAGGAGGAACACCTGTGTTGAAGGAACAGCAACAATGAATGAAAACCAGGATGGAAGGAACACCAGGATAGAAGAAACGCTACGGTGGTGGGAACACCAGGCTGGAAACATCAGCAAGATGGAAGGTGCACTAGGAAGGAAGGAGCACCAGGACGGAAGGAACACCATGATGGATGGAGAACCAGCATTGAACTAAACACAATGGTGGAGGGACACCTGGTGGGAAGAAATACGATGATTGCAGGAACACCATGAGGTGAGAAAAGCCATGATGCACCACCAGGATCGTAGGAACACCACGACTGAAAGAAATCTAGTATGGAAGGAGCTCCAGAATAGAAGAAAATTTTGGCGAGATGACAAGCCAGGATAGAAGGAACACTAGGATAGATGGAACCAGAATGGAAGGAACACCAAGATGGAAAGAACAAAAGGGTGAAAGATATATTAGGACGGAGGGAGCACCAGGATGGAAGGAACACTTGGATGGAAAGAACACCAGGGTAGAAAGAACATCAATAAAGAAGGAACACCAGGATGGTGTGACCTCCAGTATGAAAGGAACACAAGAGTGGAAGGTATACTAAGATTGAAGGGACACCAGAATTATAGGAACAAACGGATGGAAGGAACACCAAGATGTAAGGAACACCAGGATAGAAAAAACACTTAGAAAGACAGGAAAAGCAAGATGAAAGGAACACCAGGGTGGAAGCAACAGCAAGAAGGAAGGTACACTAGGATGGAAGGAACACCAGCACTGAACTAAACATCAGGATGGAAGAAAACCAGGTGGAAAGAGATACGATGATGTCAGGAACACCAGGAGGTAAGACAAGCCATGATGGAACACCAGGAGGTAAGACAAGCCATGATGGAACACCAAGATGAGTGGAACACCAGGAATGAAGGAGCAACAGAATGGAAGGAACACTAGGATAGAGGGAATGATAAGGCAGAAGAAAAACCAAGATGAAATGAACACCATGGAGGGAGGAACATCAGGATGGGAGGAACACAAGTGTTTAAGAAACACCTGCATTGAAGAAACATAACGATGAAAGACACGCCAGAATGAAAGGAACTCTGGGATAGAAGAAACAAGAGAATGGAAGGAACGCCAGGATGGAAGGAACGTCAGGATGGAAGGAACACTGGGGTGGAAAGAACACCAGGATTGAAGAAACATGCGTTGAAGAACACGTGGAAGAAACACGCACATTAAAGGAGCACCAGGATGAATGGACACAAGGATAGAAGGACCACCAAGATGTGACAAACAGAAGGTTGGAAGGAACACCAAGATATGAGGAACAGCAGGATGAAAGGCAAGCAAGGATAGGAGGAACAAAAGGATAGATCGCGTGCCAGGATGGAAGAAACAACAGCATTGATTCAACTCCAAGATGTACGGACACCAGGATGGAAGGAGAGCTATAACTGAGGGAACATCAGGATGAAAAGCACGTCAATTTAGAAAGAGAATTAGGATGGATGGAACACCAGGAAAGGTAGAACACCACGATTTAAAGTACACCCTCTTGGAATGAATACAAGGATGAAATGAACACCAGAATAAAAGGAGCACCAAGATGGAAAAACACACCAGGATAGAAGGAATACCGTGGTGGAAGGAACATCAGAATGGGAGGAACACGAAGCTGGAAGGACCATTAGGATGGAAGGAAAAACCAGAATGGAAGGAACACCAGGTTGGAAGGAACGATAAGGTGAAAGAAAATCCAGGACGGAATGAACCCCATGGAGGAAGGAAAATCGGGTTGGGAGAAACATCAGGGTGAAACAAGGAGCTTGAGTATGGGAGGAACACCAGGGTGGAAGGAACAGCAAGATAGAAGGAACATCTGGAGGGAAGAAACACGAGGGTGTTAGAAACACCTTCATTGGAGAAACATAAGGATGAAAGACAAGTCAGTGTGGAAGGAACTCTGAGATGGAAGAAACAAGATAGTGGAAGGAACACAAGGATGGAATAAACAGCAAGGTGGTAAGAACACCATAATGGAAGAAACACATTCGTTGAAGGAACACCAGGATAGAAGAAACACGTGCATTAAAGGAGCACCAGGATGGATGGACATAAGGATGGAAGGACCACCAAGATGTGACGTAAAGGAGGTTGGAAGAAACACCAAGATATGAGGGACAGCAGATTGGGAGGCAAGCAAGGATAGGGGGAACAAAAGAACAACATCATTTATTCAACATTAAGATGGAAGAACTGTTAAGATGGAAAGATAAGCATAATTGAGGGAACACCAAGATGAAAAGCACGTCAATTTAGAAAGAGCATAGGATGGATGGAACACCAGGAAAGGCAAAACACAGAATTAAAGTACACCCTCTTCGAATAAACACTAGGAGGAATGAACACCAGAATAAAAGGAGCACCAAGATGGAAAAACACACAAGGATAGAAGGAATACCGTGGTGGAAGGAAAATCAAAATGGGAGGAACACGTGGCTGAAAGGATCATCAGGTTGGAAGGAAAAACCAGAGTGGAAAGAACACCAGGATGGAGAGAAAACAAGGGTTGAAGGAATATTAGGACGGAAGGAAAACCAGGATGGATGAAACTCTAGAAATGAAGAAACACCAGGATGGAAGGACACCAGGAGGGAAGGAACACGATGAATGATGGAACACTAGGATGAGAGACTTGCCATGATGGAACATCAGGAAGGGTGGAACGATATGACTTAAGGAACAACAGGATAGAAGGAAAACCAGGATGGAAGGAGCACCAAGGTGGAAGGAGCACCAGCATGGGAGGAACATCAGGGTGGAAGGAACATCAGGATGGGAGGAACAACTGAGTGGAAAGACATTCATGATTAAAAGAACATCAGAGTGCATAGAGCATCAGCATGGGAGGAACACCTCTGTTCAAGGAACACCAAGATCGAAGAAACACCAAGATCGAAAGAACACCAGGACTGAACAAACAATACGATGGTAGGAACAACAGAATGGAAGGAACAGCAAAACGAAAGTAACACTAGGGTGGAAGCAACAGCAAGATGGGAGGTACACTATGATGGAAGAAACACCAGGAAGGAACACCAGGATAGACGGTACCCCAGCACTGAACTAAACATTAGGGTGGAAGGACTCCAAGTGGGAAGAAATACGATGATTGCAGGAACACCAGGAGGAGAGATAAGCCATGATGAAACACCAGGATGGGTGGAACACCACGAATGAGGGAATACCAGAATGGAAGTAATACTAGGATGGAAGGAATGATAAGGTGGAAAAAATCCAGGATGGAATGAACACCATGGAGGAAGGAAACACCAGTGTGTAAGGAGCATCAATATGGAAGGAACACCAGGGTGGAAGGAACGGCAAGAGAGAAGGAACATCAGGAGGGAGGGAACACCAGGGTGTAAGAAACACGTGTAGTGAAGAAACTTCAGGATGAAAAACACGTCAGGGTGGAAGGAACTTTGGGACGGAAGAAACAAGAGAATGGAAGGAACGCCAGGATGGAAGGAACACTAGGGTGGAGAGAACACCAGGATTGAAGAAACACTAGGATGGAAGAAACACGTACATTAAAGGAGAAAAAGGATGGATGAACACAAGGATAGAAAGACCACCAAGATGGGACCAAAAGGAGGTTGTAAGGAACACCAAGATATAAGAACAGCAGAATGGAAGGCAAGCAAGGATAGGAGGAACAAAAGGATGGATCGCAAGCTAAGATGGAAGAAACAACAGCATTGATCTAACTCCAAGATGTAAGGACACCAGGATGGAAGGATAACTACAACTAAGGGAACACCAAGATGAAAGGCACGCCAATTTAGGAAGACCATTAGGATAGATGGAACATAAGGAAAGGTAGAACACCACGATTTACAGAACACCCTCTTGGAGTGAGAACTAGGATAAAGTGAACACCAGAATGAAAGGAACACCAAGATGGAAAAATACACCAGCATAGAAGGAATGCCATGACGGAAGGAATATCAGAATTGGAGGAACACGAAGCTGGAAGGATCATCATGAGAGAAAGAAAAACCAGGATGGAAAGAAAAAAAGGGTTGAAGGAATATGAGGACGGAAGGAAAACCAGGATGGATGAAACTCTTGCAATGAAAAGAAAACCAGGATGGAAGGACACCAAGAGGGAAGGAAAACGATGAATGATGAAAGACCAGGATGAGAGACTTGCCGTGATAGAACATCAGGATGGGTGGAACACCACAACTGAAGAAACGCCAGTTTGGAAGAAAAACCAAGATGGAACTAGCACCAGGGTGGAAAGAACATCAGGATAGGAGGAATGTTAAGGTGGAACAAACATCAGGATGGGAGAAACAACTGGGTGGAAAGACCATCAGGACTGGAAGAACACCAGGATGCATAGAGCATCAGCATGGGAAGAACACCTCTGTTCAAGGAACAGCACGATGGAAAAAACACCAGGATCGAAGGAACAACAAGACTGAATAAACACTACTATGGTAGGAACACCAGAATGGAAGGAAAAGCAAGATGAAACGAACACCAGGGTGGAAGCAACAGCAAGATGGGAGATACACTATAAT